>JAOQMQ010000002.1:30736033-30747857 GCA_027563845.1 Erythroxylum subrotundum
CTTATGCACAAATAAGCAAATATTCAAATATGCCCAGCATAAAACGTACTAAATTTTCGTAATATCCTAACCCCTAATTCTGGGCGTTACATCTTAGCCTTAAACATGAAAACAATTAATATAATCTCATCAACCTTAGAACCAAAACACCTCAGAACCAAAACTATCTCTCTTTTCACTTTCGTATGTCATTTCTGGTTTGAATTTGAAGCATCCATTATAAAAGCAATCAAACTTAATTCTTGGGTTTGAAGTACCAGTTATTCCTCAAGCAAAACTTGCAATAGAAAGAAAACATATTCAGATCAATCTATAAGCAGTATGTTATATAGCTTTCATATCTTATAGACTATAATATATACTTACTACCAAATAGATGCAATTATACATAATGCATTTTGGAATCATATAACATATTTCTATTTTATGATGCACATAATGTGAAATTATCTTGATCACTTATTTGTATATGGTAAATTCCTTATGAGTAATTATGCTAATAGAAATATAAAGGTTAATTTACACAAATAAGAATTAAAAGAACATAAATAGTAATTTCACTTTCAAAAGCTTGGAAGGTTAAGAAAATACAAATATGAGGTCAGTAAAAAGTAGTGGGATCATGGTTGACATAAAAAGCAGTCTCGATTACTAATAAGAACCACTGCATACAAAACCACAAGTGAGAATTCACAAATCTAGATATGACTACTATATGGTTAAAAGATAATTATCAAAACTATAAGTATGAGCTAAGCTTAGTTGAAATTAGCCAACTCATGGGAGTTCAAAAGCTAGAATTAAATAGAAACATACAAACCAACATTAAAAGTAAATTAAAGGAGTAGTGAAAATAGAAAGCAATATAAGGTAAACAAAAGGAACATTACATTTTTAGAGAGAATAGAAATAAAATATGTGCAATAAGTTATCATATATAAAAAAGACAATAGGTCAATCAAAGGAGTCTTACAAACATCACATTGTTGCATGCACAAAAAGGTCCTCTAAAACAAACCAAAGCAAGTTGATACAAAGATGTAATTATACCTACTTCAAGTTAAGGCTAATTCACTTAAAGTTACCAATAATTGAAGCTTTCTTTAACAGATGGGCAATTCACTTATGGTTTATTGAAGAAGTCTTATGCATATCACATTGTTACATGCAAAAAAAGTTCTTTAAAAGTAAACCAAAGCAAGGTGACATAGAACAAAGATAAATAATCAAAAGAACTAATGAGCAAGGTTAATTCAAGATAAAAAAAAGTACGACAGTGAACAAAAAAAATGACCCTACTATATAAAATACAAAAGTAAATAAAAAATGACCATACTATAACAAACACAAATTTGGAACTTAGATCTCCATATTAAAACAATCAAACATACTAATTAAGAAAATAGAATCTAGAGGAGATTCAAACCAGTAAGTGGAGAACGCTAAAATGAGGATAAACCCTAGCCATCCTGCCTTGCTTTCTCTTTATCATGAGTTGAGTTCACTTTCACTTTTGTTCTTTTGAGCCTTTGATTATGCTTCTTCTCCAATTTGGGTTTCCCTCCACTATCGCTCGTTCTTTCTTGTTCAATTTGTAACAATTTCTCATGTCTCAATTATTTTCATAAATTTGTGCTTTGTGAACCTACACGATGTTGTTTATTAAATGACATTTTTGCGCTTGCATTTATATTTTTTTGCGCTTGCATTTAGATTTTTTTTAATTTAAATTGACAATATAAGAGACCATACTTATAAAACCAAAACCATAAAGAGTTATTGATAGTTTTTAAAAGTTAGTTGATACATTGATAAAATATAAAACCATAGGTCCAACGAATTTAATACCCTTTAAATTTTAATAACATTGTATATTAAAATTTGTTAATTCAATTTATTGTCAATAATAATTATTATTTTGTATAAATTCCCATAAAATTTTCTTCTTTTAAAATAATTTTATAGATATTATTTTTCCTTTAGTAAATAATTAAATATTTTGAATTGTTATTAGAAAATTTAAGTTGTCCATAACCGCTTAGAGCCAAGTTTAAGTTTAAAGCATTTACAATGAGTGGAATTTATATTTGAAATTTAATCAAATGAATTATGAATATAGAATATTTAAATTGAATTTTATTTAGGCCAGACTCAATTCAATTCATATAAAAAATTGATAATATGTTTAATAAATATAATTCTTAAAACCCAACATATGGACAAAGAAAAATATTTCCCAAAAGGGTTTTTTAAATTTTCTTCTATATTTAATTTTCCATCTTGCCACTTCTAAAGCTCATCCAACGGCCAAAAACACTTAGCTACAACTTGTGGATAGAATACGAAGATTACGACGAGCGTCCTCTTCTCTGCCTCTTACACGATGAAGCCATAACTCCTAAGCACCCCGCTCTCTCTCGTACCAGACCAATCTCCGCTGTGTAGACGGCTGTGGGTGTCTAATTTGTCACTTGGTGTAGGTGAGGCCTGTAAGTACTAAGTTTATCCATTTATGTCCTGTGGTCGTTTACTTCTATGTGAAAATCAATTGAATTCTGGAGAATTGAAATCCGATTGTGTGGTAAAAGGGCAATTTTTTTGCGCCCTACTTTGTCTTTTGTTCTGATAACGGGTTGTTTGCTCTAAGTGGATGGTGTCCATGGTGGTTTTGGTGGGAAGCATGCCTTCTCTGGCTTCTTTAGTTACTTTTGGAAGCCATGGAGTGGCTGCTGTTGCCACTACTTCTTCGGAATTCTCTTCTTGTTCGCTTGTTCGGAGAGTTTCTTTGTCGAAAAGGGCTTTAAGGGGCGGGAAAAGATGGCGTTGTGTTTGTAAATATTCTGTCACTACTACTGATTTTGTTGCTTCCGAGCAAGGCAATGCTGTGTCATTTGATTCTAACAATGATACGTTTAGAGGGTCTAGTGGTGAGAGTGATAGTGACGTTGTACTTAAACCTGCTCCAAAGCCTTTGTTGAAGCCCTCTATTGCTTCTGGGATTAACTCTGTTGGGTGGGATCCTTCGAGCAATGGTGCGAATTCTGAAAATGAAAAGTCGGATTCTGATGAAGATGAGGAAAGGAATAGGGTAATCGAATCCCTTGGTGAAGTGTTGGAGAAGGCTGAAAAGCTTGAAACTTCTAAACCAAGTGAACTGGATAACAAAAATAGTATTGGTTCTAATAGGAAGGAAAGTGCAAATGTTAATAGAAGCGCACCAACTAACATGAGAAGTACTCAGAGAGTTCCTAAACCTGTGAATGAAATGGTCAATCGTAACACAAAAAATGTGAAAAGCGTGTGGCGCAAAGGTGATTCTGTGTCAGCTGCACAGAGGGTTGTCAGGGAAGTGCCTAAGACTTCCAATAATATTGTTAATGAACAACCCAGAGGAGCAGAAGAGGCCAAGCCAAAATCCCACCCTAGTATGCCATTGGCGCCTCCCCAACCACCCTTGAGGCCGCAACCAAAGTTACAAGCAAAGCCATCTGTTGCTCCTCCACCAACTTTAAAGAAGCCTGTTATCCTAAAAGATGTGGGAGCTTCTTCAAAGTCGTCAGTTAATGAAACTGACCAAGATGCTAAAAATAAAGAACGACAGCCAATATTGATTGACAAATTTGCACGCAAAAAGCGAAGTGTTGATCCTTTGATTGCTCAGGCTGTTTTGCCTCCCACAAAACCAGGAAAAGTGCCTGCTGTTGGAAAGTTCAAAGACCGTAAGAAAAATGCTTTACCAGGAGCTCCTCGGAGAAGGATTGTCAATGAGGATGATGATGTCGAGATACCTGATGAGGAGGCAGCAGAGCTGAATGTCTCTATTCCTGGTGCTGCAACAGCAAGGAAAGGGAGGAAATGGAGTAAAGCATCAAGGAAGGCAGCTAGACTTCAAGCTGCAAAAGATGCGGCTCCGGTTAAGGTAGAGATTTTGGAGGTTGGGGAGAAAGGTATGTTGATAGAGGATTTAGCAAACAACTTGGCAATTAGTGAAGGTGAAATTCTTGGGTCCTTATACTCAAAGGGAATTAAGCCTGATGGAGTGCAAACCCTGGACAAAAACATGGTGAAGATGATATGCAAGGAGTATGAGGTTGAGGTAATTGAAACTGAAGCAATAAAATTTGAAGAAATGGCAAGAAAGAAGGAAATACTTGATGAGGATGATCTAGACAAGCTAGAAGAGAGGCCTCCTGTCCTGACAATAATGGGTCATGTGGATCATGGCAAGGTAAGCTGTACATTGCCAATCTCTTCATTACTGATTTGATGTTCCTGGATGTTTCTTTTTTTAACATTACGGTTAATTTTAGTTTAATTGTTGTAAGTTGAAGTTACATCTATAAAAGATATTATTGATATTTATTTGATGTTATCACATGGCAGACGACCTTGCTGGATTACATTCGTAAAACTAAGGTATGTTGAATTCTCAGCATTTCGCTCCTATTTTATTTATGTTGGATATGGGTTTGTGTTTGATGTGTTGATGATCTTCACCAATAAAAATACAAAGGAAAATGAAAAAAAAATCATTGAAGGGCCAGGAAGTCTAATATGCGATATAGAGGATTGTAGTTATTGGTTTTCTCTCGGTGTTGTGGATTTGATCATTGCACATATATTGTTAATTGATGCCTGACAATTAGATATTATAGGTAGCTGCCTCTGAAGCTGGTGGAATTACACAAGGGATTGGAGCATACAAAGTTCTGGTGCCTGTAGATGGAAAGTCACAACCATGTGTTTTTCTTGATACTCCTGGACATGAGGTAAGTTCATTACTCAATTATTGGTTCCAACTCATGACAAACTGAGTCTGAGGCCAGTAAACAAAATAAACATTCCACTTACAATGGAAAGCCTTTAAAGGATATTAAAGTTTAAACCTGGTTTGTCTCCATATAAAAGTAATAGGCCAACAAACTATATCTAATATGAATCATGGAGCTGTTACGGGTAAAGCTGGATCTACACATCTTTTTTATTATTAATTTTTTGGGGTGAGAGTGGTGGTGGGAGGTAGGAAATGGCAGCACTGGAACTGTTTGCTTAATAATAGCAGAGGTTTCAGGGGTTGGGGGATATGTGACTCACTCAGGAGCCTCTACCTCCAACAGTCATTATTGAACAAGAAAAAGAGAACGTTGATATTTTGTTGTGCATTTTATTTAGTTGATTTATAATATTCTATGGTTCTTTTGCAAAGTCAATTGTGAACCATAACATGCTTGCACTTTTTTGCCTTTAGATGACACCTATATTACCCGCTCGTGTAGGCATTTGGAGCAATGAGAGCTCGAGGAGCTCGAGTTACAGATATTGCTATCATTGTGGTGGCTGCTGACGACGGGATTCGTCCTCAAACAAGTGAAGCTATAGCACATGCAAAAGCGGCTGGGGTACCAATCGTGATTGCGATAAACAAGGTTAATCAACTAAACCAATACTGCTTCTTGTCAATGGAAACACTTGGATGGCAAGGCTTGTTCTTTAGGATTTGCTGACATTTATTTGTTTTCTTTTCCCTGTGCTAGATTGATAAGGATGGTGCTAATCCCGAAAGGGTCATGCAAAATCTTTCTTCCATTGGTCTTATGCCTGAAGATTGGGGTGGTGACACGCCAATGGTTCAGGTTTTTGGCCTTTTCCAAATCTAGGTATTCTGTCTTAGCATATAAGGATCCTTACATTATTCTACCTCCTTTTAACAGATCAGTGCTTTGAAGGGGGAGAATATAGATGACTTGTTGGAAACTGTTATGCTCGTTGCAGAGGTGAGCTAAACCATATGAGCATACCGAGTTTATCCTTAGTTCACTTATTTTATTGGTCATTGGTTGTAATTGTTCCCTGAACTACTTGATAACAATTATTTTCATGCGAAACGAATATAATCAAGTTTTTGTTTGGTTTTTGGCAATGTTTTCAAATGTTCACTCAATTACTTATGTCTCATTTGGCAGTGTCAAGTGCCTAAGGGCATTTGGCTAATGTTCCCAAAAAGCTGCAGCTATTTCTAAGTTCTTCACTCTAACATAATACTTGGTTCTGCCAGTTACAAGAGTTGAAAGCTAATCCTCAAAGAAATGCAAAGGGTACAGTTATTGAGGCAGGCCTTCATAAATCTAAAGGTCCAGTTGCTACATTCATTGTACAGAATGGGACACTTAAAAGAGGTGATGTAGTGGTTTGTGGAGAAGCCTTCGGAAAGGTTGGTTATTAGAGTTTGAAGCTCTGCAATACCTCTTTCAGATACAGATTCCTGCTTTAAGTGGTTTAAATGCTTATGTAGAAAATTTCGCTCTTACAAGAACTTTTTTGTGTTGTGTTGTCTCTACGTTCAGGTTCGGGCACTATTTGGTGACAATGGGAAACAAGTTGATGAAGCTGGACCATCCATACCAGTGCAGGTCTCTTTTTCTTTTTCTTTATTTTCGCTTCTTACTGTTTCGTAATTGTTTATTGGTGCTGGTTTGTGGGAATAAAAGGCATCAGGCAAATCAAACAAAATTGACATAATGAATACTGCGATTATGCTTGATCAGCAAACTTCTCATAGTTGAAACTAGAAGCTGGAATGTTGTTTATTGATACTCTTATTTATTTTGTCTATCAATGATTGTATTTTCAACTGGTTGGCTTGCTAATTAGAAATAAATGAGCACATTAATTATATGCCTCCTTATTTGTTATTATTGTTTCTCTGTAATTGTAACGTGAATGACCCAATGATGTAAGTTGAGTTATATGTATTGTTATGCCTTCTTGTTATCAGCAGTATTTGAAATACTTTTAAGTTGGAATTTGGATTGATTTGTGGCATACTTTTGCTGTAAAAAGGTAACACTAGAGCTTGTAATTGCTTCCATATCTATCTGGGTACTAAACTTTTGTATTTTGGTTGAGTGTTCCTAATAATCTTTTGGCTTTTGTGCTTCTTTTCGATGAAGGTTATTGGATTGAATAACGTACCATTGGCCGGTGATGAATTTGAGGTCGTTGCATCTCTTGATATTGCACGTGAGAAAGCAGAAGCTTGTGCAGAATCATTACGAAATGAGCGTATATCAGCCAAGGCTGGGGATGGGAAGGTTACGCTTTCTTCCTTGGCATCAGCTGTTTCAGCTGGAAAGCTGTCTGGGCTGGATTTGCATCAGCTGAATATTATAATGAAGGTGGATGTGCAGGTATACATTGTTTTTATGTGCCCTTAGCTTCTTAATTAAAAGAACTTGGTTGCCTTGTTTTGTTCATGTTATTGTGAGCTTGAATTGTGATTGAGGCATGTTTGTTTTTACGATATTGGCTTCTTAAATTGAGACATTAAAGTCTCTGGACGCTTGCATTAAATCCAGATATTAAATCCCGTCTCTAAACTAAATTATGCTGCTCATGACTAGGGATCAATTGAGGCTGTCAGACAAGCATTACAGGTGCTGCCTCGAGATAATGTGACCTTGAAGTTTCTATTGGAAGCAACAGGAGATATAAGCACAAGTGATGTTGATCTTGCCGTAGCTAGTGAGGCTGTTATCCTAGGATTTAATGTTAAAATGCCAGGTCCTGTCAAAACCTATGCAGAAAAGAAAGGGGTTGAGATTCGGCTTTATAAGGTTATTTATGACCTTATAGATGACATGCGGAAAGCTATGGAAGGGCTTCTGGAGCCTGTTGAGGTTAGTTTCTAATTTATTTGCTACTTAATCCCATCTTTACGTGTATGTAGATACATATGCATGTGCATAGGCGTGTCTGGATGTGTGTTTTTTGAAGGCTGTCACCCATTCTGGCTTTAACTGGAATTTTAGTGCTGGAGCTGCAGTAGTTTGGTTTACTGCTTTGAATATGTAGCAATGGGTTTCTGTTCTGTTTCTTTTTTCTGTTTTTATTATCGTATTTATGCATCACAAACTCATGCAAATTTTTGCTCTGAATCCTCTTTATCTATGAGGCCATTTGCTAATTTCGCATAATCATCTATTGAGATTTATACTACTGAAGATTCAGTGCTGAAAGCTGATGTTCATTGAGTAGGAGCAAGAAATGATTGGCTCAGCAGAAGTCCGGGCTGTATTTACAAGTGGCAGTGGTCGTGTTGCTGGGTGCATGGTGACAGATGGAAAGTTGACAAAAGGCTGTGGTGTAAGAGTTCTTCGAAAAGGAAAACCAGTCCATATCGGTGTTCTTGATTCCTTGAGAAGAGTTAAGGAAATTGTGAAAGAGGTAAGTTTTGAAGTTAAAAAGAGTAGGTATAAAGCCAGTGATATAACCTTTTTCTATATAACATATATTGAATACCTGGCTACTTTATTGTTTCAGTTTTTCTTTTATGTTTTAGCTATGTTCAGCATCCATCTCTTCCTTTCCCTTTATGTCTGGATAACTCGTATCCTTATTGGCTTTCTTTGTAACACAAAGTCCTTTCAATTCACGTGCTTTTCTTCTGAAAACAGGTGGCCGCTGGACTAGAATGTGGTATTGGTGTGGAAGACTACGATGATTGGGAGGAAGGAGATATTGTTGAAGCCTTCAACACTGTTCAAAGGAAACGAACCCTTGAAGAAGCATCGGCTTCAATGGCAGCAGCGTTGGAACAAGCAGGAGTAGCTTTTTAGAATGATCAACACTTTTCCAGGTGAAATTGAGCCATTCTGGGTCAACAGACGGAGGCAGTTGAATGCATATGTACGCCAGTGTTTTTAGCTGGTGAAGAATGCTGATACTGAATTTAAACTTTTCATAACGTCTACTTCAATACTTCAAGTGCAGGGACCTCAGACCTGGAATCTAAGCTCACACTGACCTTGTACCATCTGTTGTATGTTATTTGTGCTGTACATAGTCATAAAATATATCAAATCTCAAGCTTCTTTCTGTAAAGAAAGAACAATGATCGAAGTTCAAATTGTGGAGCAACATGTGAGAACGGTTGATAGAAAGGAAGACCATCATTCTTTCTATGAAAATGATTGATTGTTCCTAATCCTCTTTTCTGTGGTAGCAAGGGAGAGCCGTTCCTCTTTCTTTTATTTGAAAATTAATGACTTCATTATAAAAATATATATACAATCTAGAGGACAAAAAAACTAGTATAATCTAAAGTATTTAGATTACAGAGATTTGTGGTTCCCAGTAAGCGTCTACATCTTGAGATCAAAGGAAACTTACGAGATCACTTTGATCAGTATTAATCCAATCCTCATCTACTTTTCATGCTATTTGTCACATCTGTAGCTATTCTTCTGGTTAACATAGCTAATATGCAGTGTAGGGAAATGGCCCAAAAAATCATCTCACTACTACTACTTTCTTGTTTGAATATTTTGCAATTGAATTCTTTCCATATGTACAGTACACCAAGGCTGCCCAACTTAACCTGATAGCTTTGACATCATCCGCATTATGCACTTTAAGTTTTCCCAGCCAAGCAATAGTTTCACTCCAATAATCCATTGGTCGGGTCACATTGACTATAATCTGCATCCGATCCTAGACTTATTTATTATACCTGCATCTAATCATTAGGTGTTCTAAACTTTCCAGTTCAGCATTACATAACTCACAGTTTAAATTGCTAATGGAGAACTTGATCTTATCCCTTGTAAGCAACCCTCTATTGATTCATATCCATAAGAAGAAAGTGTGGGTTGGATTAAGATGACGGTCCCATACTAAGGTTGCCCACTCCTGCCTTGTGCTTTGTGTAGCTTGTAACAATGTTTTTCAGGCTTTTTTGTTGAACTTCCTTGAGTTATCTGCTAGCTACTGAATTTCATCCTGCTCTCCTTCCTTACATCGAGGAAACTCTTCCATGATGAGGTTGACACTTCTATTATTGTGGAAGGGCCATATCCATTGATTATTTCGAATGAGCATACTTACTTTAGTAGTTGGATTCACCATCAATTTCAAGGCATGTACCTCCTCCACCTTATATAGGGGACCTTTACAGTGCCAATTATCATACTAAAAAGACGTACTTGCTCCATTCTGTTGAGACTCGTTATAATCAGCAGTATAGTTGTAGCATCCCGTTACTCATGTTAGGGCTAGAATTGTGAATTGTGAAAATAATGCGAAAATATTGTGAGAAATTAGGATTTTTTCACATCATGCATTATTATTTGTGACTTGCACATTTTGCACAATTATTTGATTGTACATGCATTCATTGACTTTTTCCGGGTACAATTGAATTGCTATTGATGATTAAATTGTGTTTTGACAATTCTGGAATTTATTTATGAGACTTGTGGAATTTTAGTGAATTTTGTGAAAAATATTATTATTGGCCAATTATAAGATGACATGTGGACTACTTAATGTGTGACAAATGGCTTGAGCATATTGGGACAAATGGCCTTAGTGGGTACATGACACATGGCCAGGTAAATGTGACAAGTGGCCAAGTAATTGAGACAAATGGCTTGATAGTTAAGCCACGTGTTGATCATGCATGTTAGCCGGATATGGGTTGAGTGAGGAGAGTAGCTTTACATGTGTTTTCATTCTCGGTGAAGTAGCTTGCCATCCGAAGTAGAAGTGTGAGGTTTTTGGGCTGATTTCGATCTGCTTTTTGTTGCTGGAGATAGAAGCCGAGTGTGAGAGTGGCTTAGGGAGAGTAGGTGTTTGTGTTCTTCTCGGTTGTTGAATCTCTAAGACATCCGATTGAGGTTCTTGGACTTTCTTGTTGGGTTGATTGATTCTGTTGCTGTAGTTCATGGCCGATCAAGTAAGTAGCATTAATCTGAGTTTTGTTGTGGTTTATCTGATGGATTTCAGTTGACCGAATGAACATTTTTCTTTCTAAGTGATTTTCCTTGCTCATCCGCCGGATTATGATCGGTTCTCACTGCTGGAACCTTTGCTGGTTTAATCTGTTTTCCTTGCTGGATTTTGGGGAGGATTTGGTAAGTTGTTCCTAATCTGGGTTTAGTTGTTGTTATTTGAGAGATTTACGGTTGACAGAACACATGTATGCTAGTTTGAGAAAGTTCGATTCGGTTTTCGTAGAGTGCTGGCCGAATGAGGTTGGAGTTGTTTATAGATTGTTTCTGAAAGTTAGATTAAAGTTTTATCAGTAGTTAGTAAGATCTAAGAATGCATAGTCTGTCCATAGCTTTTTCGTGTTCATCCGGAGAAGAGAAGTTGATGTTTGAATATAAATGTTGAATCTTTGGTGCTGCATGTGAGTGTTTGAGGTTTGAATGAGTTTGAGGGATGATTCTGGACATGTTTGAGTTGTTGAGAAGTGTTTGAAGTAGAGAGAGGAAACTGGAATTCGGAGAAGACGAACCAGTCGTCGCAGCGAATAACCAGTTGTCGCGGCGAATAAATTAATTTATTAGCCGCGACGAGTGTGGCCTGTTAAGTTCGTCGCGACGAAATCCTCTTTGTTCGTCACGGCGAGTAGCCAGTCTTCGAGAGTCGTCGCGACGAATCTGTTTCTCCTTGTCGCGACGAACAACTTTCTTTGACAGATTGTATACACCTTGATATTTTGATCATAACTTCTTCAATGGCTATCCAAATTAGATGATATTTGATTCAGTATAACTAGAGTCATAAGGCTACAATTGTTATGAAGAATTAGAGTTTTGATTTGGCCTTTAAGGTTATCAAATTGTGGTTGGAAATTGAGTTGGAAATTCTGTGAAGTCATGAACCGTATAGGTCAAATTGTGAATACCTTTAGTATAGGAGAGTAATCCGAATTGGTCTAATAAGGGCTTTGATATCTGATTGACTCTTTGATAAGGATCGATTAGTGTACCCCGGAATTGTCATTGAGCATGCATTGTGCATACATTCTATACATTGATTT
>JAOQMQ010000002.1:30755661-30769713 GCA_027563845.1 Erythroxylum subrotundum
TAAAAAATATTGAGAAATAAAAATTTATTATATTTTAATTACTTATATTGTAATGAATCAATTACAATATATTAATTAATTAAAATATTGTAATTAATTTTAATTAATTATATTGTAATTAATAAATTATATTTTAATTAATTAATTACAATATTTTAATTAATTAATAAATTATATTTTAATTAATTAATAAATTATATTTTAATTAATTATATTTGGAATCTAATCAAGTGAAGCACAAGAGAATGAGAAATGAAGTAGTCCAAAGAATGAAAGAGCAAAAAAACAAAACACTACCTCAAACTTCAATATAATTGAATTCCTATAATTGGAGGAGTGAATTCAATTTATAAAAAAAATAAATTTCAATTACATGCATGAATTGAATTCATTCCATTTTTATATTTCGAAACAGCTTAATTGAATTTAATTACGTGCTGGAATTCAATTTGGAAAGGGCTGTAAAAGAATTGGTAGAGTGAACGTCAAGCAAAAGAGACGTCAAGGAGGGAAAAAATGAGAGTTCTTTACAAGAAGAAACCCACCCTTCCATGGTAAAAGGTACAAAATAGCATCTTTGCTTTTCCTTCTGTTGGTACTTGAAACCTCCTTCAAGCCAAACAGAGAATCTGGTAACTTTTCTGGAAACTCTCATTGATGGATCATCAGAACCCTCCTTTTTTTACTTTTCTCTTTTCTGCTACACGTCAATATCACAAACAATGCAGAAAGAAAGAAACAAAACAACTTCTTATTTGGCACGAGGAGATCCTGTACTTTGCAGTTGCAGACTTACCTTATCTACCAGGGAAATAGCCACATTAAGAATTAAAGAAGCAAAAGTGGTGAACTTTTTAGCTTTTTTATTTTTTATTTTTTTACTATAATGTGCCAAAGAGGAATGCAGGCAAGAAAAGGCAAAAGTACATGAAAAAAGCATCTTGAAATATGCATGGTGGAACTATTGAGTTTACAATGTTGTTATGGTACCATTGTTGGTGAATTCCCATCCCTTTGGACTCATCAGGGTTCTTCTCAGGACATAAGCTTTTGGTTCCTTTACCTTCAACACAAGAAGTACTTTGCTCTCCATCAGTATTCAAACATGTAGGGATCTCCAAGTCTGAGTACACAGAAAAGTTGTCCATCTTCTGTGTTTTGTTGCTTGTACATAGTCCACTGTTTCCTTTAACAACTAACCTTTTGCCAAGCCTGTGAACAAAATCATCAGGGAGTAGTAGTTCTCCACTTAGCAGATTATGACTCAAGTTTAGGTGATCAAGATTTGGAAGAGAGCCTAAGCTGGAGGGAACTGTCCCAGTGAGATTGTTGTTGTCTAAAGACAGAGCAGTGAGGGTTTTCAAGGAAGAGAAAAGACTGGGTATACAACCTTTTAATCCACATCCTGACAAGCTTATTGATCTCAGGTTTTTAAGGGTCTTCAGAAACAAAGGTATCTCTGTGTTCAAAGGGTTGTCATCAACTATTAAGTACTGAAGCTGCTCTAAACCTGAAAGCGTTACTGGCAATGGTCCATTTAGAAAATTGTGGCTTAAATCAAACAAAACTAACCTCTTCAAATTGCCCAACTCTGAAGGTATCGCTCCAAGAAGCTTGTTGGAGCCCAGATCAATCTTTTGGAGAATTTGAAGCTGCCCCAAAGAACCAGGAACATTGCCTTGAAGGCCATTCTGGCTTAGGTCCAAAATCGTCAAACTCTTTAGATTTCCAATCGTTTCAGGAATTTCACCCGTTAGATTGTTGTAACTCAGATCCAGTTGCTCTAGACCCACCAATCTGCCAATCCCAGAAGGTATATTCCCTTGCAGATTATTCTGAGAAAGACTAAGGACTTTGATTCTGGAAACATTTGTAAAATTTGAAGGTATCTCTCCAGATAGAGCTGGATTGGAATCAAGCACCAAATGCTCTATTGAAGAAAAAGCTCCAAAAAGATTGGCCGAAAGAACAACTCTTGAAGTTACAAAACAGCTGAAAATGGAGAGACTTTTCAGGTAAGGAAGTTTCTGCAGGGATTTTGATAGGCTAGCAGATGACTTGCAAGGAGGGCTACTAATATCAGGACCAATGTGAATCTTAGTGACATGAAAGATGGGAGGATCTTCTTCACCAATCTCACATTGGATACCAGGCCATGGTGTGTTAGTGCATGGTTGTGGGTGTGCTTGAGCAAAGTCAGGATCATCCAAAAGCTCTTCTAAAACCTCAAACAACCCCAAAAGCTCGTTCATTTCCATATTCATGTCACTCCCATCTGAGTTTCTTGATAATGCAGTCACCTCACCTGCGAGAACAAGGAGTCCAACAAAGTAGATGGACATGGAAGTAGCCATAAGTCGGAGAGATGCCCAGAAGAAACAAGAAGGAATCAAATGGAAATCGATTCCTGCATTCACCCACCTCCATCTTAAAGGAGGTAGGTGCGGATATTTGTTAATAAAGCTGCACGGAATCTTAGTTGTCGTCTCTGCGTCTCCCATAAATTGACACTTGACAGTTTGTGAGAATGATGGTGTTCCAGTTTTGCATGAGAAAAGAAAGTGAAAAAACTTAGATAATAGGGCAAAAGTAGTAACTTAACAGGGAAAGAAGAACATGTCAGAATGGTCAAATTGATCATTCAATGCCAAAAGGGAAATCATGATGGGACGTAACTTTAACTCAGTATCTTGCATGAAATTGACATCAACACGCGACGCAGTACTTCGAATGGAACTGCTCAATGGTTTGCCGGAATCTTTTGGCTGTGGACAAGCTAGATAGCAACTAAAGTGAGGTGCTCTGAACAACCTTGCCATTACTTATTAAAAGTAACTTTTAGTAGCAAAAGTTTGCTCACAAACTACACATGCATTCATATCTAAAGCACATTTAGGTAGTTTAAGACAGTTCTTTCTCCACCAGTCAATGAATTCAAAGTCTCTTTAAAGATATACCATACATCTGGATGCATTTGTATTATTATAAATTTCTTTACTAAAATTTTTAATTTATTCAATCAAATTTTAAAAAAAATTCGTAAATTATAATTTAATACTGCAAGATGATTCTTTTATTAAAAAATATGATATGTAAATAAAACAATAAGACAATTTATAAAGTAAAAAGAGAATTATAAATATTTTTAACCACATTAAAATTTTTATTGAAAAATATTTTGCAATATTAAGTTAATAAAAATGATTTCATAATGTGAAAAAACCCGAAGAGGTGTAGTAGTTTCGCGAACTCTTCGATTTGATCACAATTACTTGTAAAGTTCTGCCGCAGGTACTTGTAACTATATCTGTCGATTACTAGATATAAAGTAACTATATCAGCAACTGTTAATTTTTCTGTACCAAACGAAAATAGAAAAATAAATACAAAATTAAACAGATAAATACCGAAATTTGGTAACGCAGTTCGGCACACCTTGCCACGTCTGCGGGGCCCTCACCCAGTTTAATTCTTTCACTAACGACAATGGTTTTTACACAAGACTTTACTGAGCCGACACCACTCAATCCTTGACACTATCTCTCATCCTCACTACTCGTGAAAGAATTTTACACCCAATAACACGACTGACACGTGTTAACCTCAACAGAGGATTTTCTCAACACTCTTTTTAACAAAAGAACAATAAATAAATAACTGAAGTGATTGACTAGCTAAGAACACGAATAGAAAACATTTTATATAAAAAAAGAACAACTTCTCAAAAGATTCTGCTCTACTGAAATAAATCTGTAACTTGTCGCAGCAAATTATGGACTGATTTTTGCAAACTCCAACATCAACTCACGACAGCAGGGGAAGATATCACGCACAACTAATCAAGCAAATATGCCTTCAATAGAAGACACACATAATGGACAAATCGACTTAATCGTGAGCCATGCAATGAAAACTCAACACCAAGCCGTGAGCAATTCAAGATGTCGCGCCTACAAAAAACTATCAGCTCACGTACAAAAACTTCACACACTCACAATCAATTGACCAGTAAACCCATCTGCCCACATACGAAAATAACACCTGGAGATGTTTTCTGCTACACACGCATGGACCACACACCATAAGTTACGTCATTCACCATCTGTTACTTAATTCACCAAAGTTACAATAAACAGTTGTTTCCCACTGCACAAAGAGGTCTTCACACACATGCCCCCTACACTTCTATGCCCACACTATCTCCATAAGAAACGTAATCCATGTAAATCTTCATCCAAGATAGAGTTCTATTTGCACAACAACTCTATCCAAGAAGCCAATTCAAGTAAGACTTCTTGATTTATATTTTTTGTTATTATTTGAATATCCAATAATAAAAAATGCCAAAATTAAAATAATAGGACAAAGTAAATTTCCCAACAATCTCCCCCTTTTTGGCATTTTTGTCACAAACAGAAACTTGTCTTGAATCACATAAACAAATATATAAATGTATTGAAGTTACAATACTCCCCCTCAATCCAAGTCAAATCAGAATTGTTGTTTAATTACACCAAGCCATGGTCCAGCTATCATCACCCAATTAAATTCAATGTAAATCTTGAAACTACATTATCTTATAGGTCCAATTATCTAATAATGCCAAAATTAAATAATAAGATATATAACATATATCTTAACAATCTTTCCCTTTTTGGCATTATTTGTCACATATTTGAAACTCCCCTTAAAGGAGATAATTGGACATATAAATATCAAATGCACAATCCACATGAGATGAAAAAAGAACTCCCCTTAATCAAATATCAAGTTCCAAAGAACATCATAATTATCCAATCATCCAAATTTCTCCCCTTGGGATAAAAAGATGTCAAAAAGATAGACGAATAGTCACACATATACCTTGAAATCTCCCCCTAAATGGAACAGTCATCAAAAACAATTTGACGTCTCCCCCTTGGGATAAAACAATATCAAAATGCATAATCATAAGAATCAATAATAGGTACAGCGAAAAAATCATAAGCAGGCCAAGATGACAATTTACCACCATTCAAAACACCGAGAGATATGCCCGCAAGAGAGAGAGATACCCGAGAGAGAGAGACCCATATTGATGAGAGAGTTGAAGAGTCTTCGGTGGAGCGAAATAGAAGTCACAATACAAACTACTAAAAAGATGGGACGACAATGGCAATATAAGAACTAAAGAAGGCAATTTTTTTTTACGTTTCATTTTTTTAAACAACAAAAAATACTTCAAAAATGTAAAGCACAAAGTCCCTGTACTCCTCGAAGAAATTCAAACCTGGACTTATTCCTCGTCATATTATCTCGGTCATTAACTGTTTGGTTGATTTCTTTATCTGAAGTAACTGACTTATCCTCTGTCTGAACAATTTCTTCAAAAGCAGTAACTAACTGTGAATCTGAACAATTTCTTATTTTTCCTTCACTACGTCTTTGTGCTTGTACTTAAACCTTTCTAACCCAAGAGTGCTTCGATAACATAGGTTGCTGCTGGAAATTAACGGAGATTGTCTAGATTTTTTAGTTTTGACCCCTTTGAAACATCATTTGTAACAACTTTTAACATTTCGGTCTTATGTGCCCGATTACTCCACAAAAGTGACATGTAGGTATGAGCCTCTGATTTTTCTTTGAGATTTCTCCTTGGACAGATCTGATTACACCACTTTTCTCATCATTAGACGTAGAACATTCACCTTTGTAGCCAATGCCTTAAAGATCCCTTTTAATCTTATCAATTTTTAACAACTTTTATAGCTTTTCGATACCTCCATTTAACAATCTTATTCCCTTTTTCGTACTGACTAGCTTCAACTTTGTTTAATTAAGTTCATTTAATATAGATAACGTCTTCTCAAGGTCTTGAATGATGTTCTTTATGGTAGAGTTTTCCTCCTTCAACTTCTCATTTTTCTTACATGTTTGGACCCACTTGGCATGCATTAACTCATAAGCTTCATAAATACCTTCCTTTTTATCATCTGAATTACTGTTATCACCGTCATAATATGAGATTGAGCTTTGAGTTGATTCATCTGTGTTTTTCTCGAAATTTTCTTATTTACTCACTTTTTCGTTATCGGTTACTTCCTTCATGGTTACTATAAAGTAAGTAACTGGACTTTTACTGTATAAAGCAACTAATGCAGCACTATTCACAGCTTCTTCTTCACTACCATACTCACTTCCGGATTCATTATCACTCCAAGTGCTTATATAGGACTTTTTTTTTTCTCTTCTTCAAGGTGTTAGCATATTCCGCTTGCACATGTCTGAAGCCTTGACACTCATGACATTGAATTTTCTTTCACCCTTTTGAGTTTTCCTTTGTTGATTGAAATAACTATTTGATGAGCTCCCACTATTTTGCCTAAAATCGGATCTATCCTTCTTCACTTTCTTTAACCACTTGCTTAAATTTCTTGTCAATAATTTCATATTCTCATTCTCATCATAATCATCTTTTACATAATTTATGTCTTTTCTAGTTTCAGCTTGTAGTACCAATCCTTTGCTCTTTTCTTATTTGCCCCTTAACAAATTCATTTCAAAATTGGTAAGAATTTCAATTACCTTCTCCAACGACAAGTCATTGATGTCATGAGCCTCCTCGATTGCTGCAATTTTTGGAACAAATCTTGGAGGTAGTGATCTCAACGTCTTCTTGACTAGTTTTAGATTGGAATATTTCTTTCCGAGTTGATATGCCTGATTTGCTATATCACGCAATCTTTCATGAAAGTCCCTAATAGTCTCATTTTCATCCATCTTCAGTTCTTCAAACCTTACAGCTAACATCTGTAGTTTTAATGCTATCACATATTTGGACCCTTCATGAATAATCTACAAAGCATCCCATGCTTCTTTAGCTGATATCATTGAGAAGCATTCTTCATCAACAACACTAAAAATCGCATGCATTGCTTGTGAGTTTCCAAGTGCACTTTCTTCTTCGGCTCTTGTCCATTCAACTGGATCTTTTTAAACAGTCTCTCCTTGATCATCGGTAATTGTCGGATGCGTCCACCTATGTACTACCGAATCCCAAGCTTTTGTGCCCTGAGCTTGGATGAAGACTTTCATCTGTGATTTTCATGCAGGATAGTTAGATCCATCCAATAGTGGTGGTCTAGTGATCGATGCACCCTCTTTTGTAGCTATGTTTGCGAAACTAGGATCTGCAGCAACTTGCTACCAAGTTCTAAATCGGTGACCTCGCCCTAATACCAATTGAAAAACTCGAAGGGGTGTATTAATTTCATAAACTCTTTGATTTGATCACAGTTACTTGTAAGGCTCTGCCGCATTTACTTATAACTGTATCTGTCGGTTACTAGACATAAAGTAACTATATTAGCAACTGTTAATTTTTTTGTACCAAATAAAAACAGAAAAATAAATAAGAAATTAAACAGATCAACACCGAAATTTGGTAACGCAGTTCAGCACACCTTGCCTATGTCTGCGGAGCCCTCACCCAGCTTAATATTTTCACTAACGATAATAGTTTTTACATAAGATTTTACTAAGCCGACATCACTCAACCCCTGACACTATCCCTCATCTTCACTACTCGTGAAAGAATTTCACACCCAATAACATGACCGACTCGTGTTAACCTCAACAAAGAATTTTCTCAACACTCTTTTTAACAAAAGAACAATAAATAAATAACTGAAGTGATTGACTAGCTAAGAACAAGAACAGAAAATACTTTATATAAAAAAAGAACAACTTTTCGAAAGGTTCAGCTCCACTAAAATAAATATGAAACTTGTCACAGCAAACTATGGACTAATTTTTACAAACTCCAACATCAACTCACGGTAGTAGGGGAAGATATCACGCACAACTAATCAAGCAAATACGCATTTGGTAGAAGACACACACAATGGACAAATCAACTTAATCGTGAGCCATGTAGTGAAAACTCAACACCAAGCCGTGAGCAATTCAAGATGTTGCACCCACAAAGAACTATCAGCTCACGTACAAAAACTTCACACACTCATAATCAATTGACCAGTAAACCCAGCTGCCCACATACAAAAATAATATCTGGAGATGTTTTCTGCTACACACGCATGGACCACACACCCTAGGTTACGTCATCTACCATCTGTTACCTAATTCACCAAAGATACAATAAACAATAATTGTTTCCCACTGCATAGAGGGGACTTCACACACACGCCCCTTACACTTCTATGCCCACACTATCTCTATAAGAAATGTAATTCATGTAAATCTTCATCCAAGATAGAGTTCTATTTGCACAACAACTCTATCCAAGAAGCCAATTCAAGTAAGACTTCTTAATTTATATTTTTTGTTATTATCTGAATATCCAATAATTAAAAATGTTAAAATTAAAATAGGACAAAGTAAATATCCCAACATAATGATATGAAAATTTTAAAAATTTTGACAATAAATAATTTTAACCCTTAAAAAATTGTAAAATTGTAGGGCTCAGATAAGGAGATTACCAGTATCCATCCCTTTTGAATCTAAGATAATTATTTTATTTTAGTTGACTATATAATAAATATAAGTCACTACAAGAGTTAAGACATTTAGTGACGATTGTTTTGTGACTAACTATTATTTCGTCACAAATACGAGGTTTTTTGTGACAAGAAAATAGATTGACACTGTTGTTTGGACTAACTGTGATGATTTATTTTTTTGTCACTAATACAATAGTAATTATGACAATTTAGTATCTTCCACAATTAAATTGTCACTGTTAATATATTAATAGTGACAATTTTTCTTTTATCACTAAGTTTTGTCATTAAAAGCCTATAAAATTTAGCGTCAAAATGATTTTGGCGGGAATAAATTGTAATGGTGGTAAAACATATGTTAGTGGCTAATATTTTTTATTTGTTGTGACAAAACATAGTTTGGTCACTAATATTTTTTTTCTTTTTGTTACGAATTGGTTAATCGTCACACAATATTTTACTTATTGTGACAAAATATTTTGTCAATAAATATTCAATTAATTAGTGTCTACTTTATATTGTCACAATAATTGAAGTATAACTACGGTCATAACTATTTGTAATTTAGTGACAACTTTTTTGTGACTAACTATTTTTGTCATCACAAATACGATATTTTTTAGTGCCAAGACAATTGATTGACACTATTGTTTTGATTATCTGTGATGATTTATATGTTTTGTTACTAATACAATGGTAATTGTGGCAATTTAATATCTTTTATAGCTAAATTGTCACTATTAATATATTAATAGTGTTAAACTTTATTTTATCACTAAGATTTGTCACTAAAAGCCTATGAAATTTGGCGCAAAAATAATTTTGGCGGGAATAAATTGTAATTGTGACAAAACATATGTTAGTAGCTAATATTTTCTATTTGTTGTGACAGAATATAGTATGGTCGCTAATATTTTTTTTTTCCTACGAAACTGTTAATCGTCACACAATATTTTACTTGTTGTGACAAAAAATGTTATCAATAAATATTCAATTAATTAGTGTCTACTTGATATTGTCACAATAACCAAACTATAATTACGGTGACAAGTATTCGTAATTTAGTGACAATTGTTTGTGACAAAATATTTTTGTCATCAGAAATACGATATTTTTTATTGCCAAAACAATTGATTGACACTATAGTTTGAATTATCTGTAATGAATTATATGTTTTGTAACTAATGCAAAGGTAATTGTGGCAATTTAGTATCTTTTCACGACTAAATTGTCACTATTAATATATGAATAGTGTTAAACTTTATTTTATAACTAAGTTTTGTCACTAAAGTTCTATGAAATTTGGCGGACAAATAATTTTGGCGGAAATTAATTGTAATTATGACAAAACATATGTTGATGACTAATATTTTATTTTTATTGTAACAAAACATTATTTTGTCACTAAAATTTTTGTCTTGTTGTGACGAAACGGTTTATCTTCACACAATGTTACTAATATTTTTTTCGGCCTGGACAAGCTTCGAGTCAAACTGTCATATTTTTTCCTGTTATCGTTCCTATTGACAATCGATCTGTTTGGGTTTGTTTAAATTAAAATTTTATCTTAAATTTTAAATTTTAAAATTAATTTAATTTATTAATTTCGAACAATAAATGACAAATTTATTACAATTAATATGACTTTAAAATTCGTTAAGTTCAAATTTAAGTTAATCAAATTATATTTAATTTATTAAATTTGTTTAGAGTATGTATTTTCATAACTACATTAGAAGAAAAAATTGATTTAAAATATAACCGTTAAATCCCAACTTTCGTATTTTATCAAAACTCAAAAGCTAAGTTGGTGAAGAAATTAAAATAAACCTTTGTTATTCTGCTCGACTAGCAATCTCTCAGAAGGTATTCTTAAAAAAATCATCAATTCTTAATAAAATGGATGTCGCGGTGACTCCTATGCCCTGTAGAGACTGTCTACCTAAAACAATCCTTAGCTTGTAGGTCCTAACATAAGATTAGAATTCTAGCTATTCCAAATTAATATACTACTAATGGCTTGGAGGGGCTTCTCCGTATGCATGTGTTAATGTTAAAGAAGAGGAGATATAAATTTGTGTGGACCACGTGTTTTAAAAGATCAGGGTCCCACTTGTTTAAAAAGATGGCTTGTTTTATTTTAACCCGTTTTAAAGAAATAGACTAGTTTTTTTAAGTAAAATCAATCGATTAATTAATGCTGATTTATATTTATTTTGATCAAATAAGTTAGTCTTGTGTAATTTTTAAAACACTGCTTAAATTTGATAATAATTTGAATTTAGAAGAGACTAGAAACATTTTGAATCGTCATCCCTAATCTTCCCAAAAATGGTGAGTACCTTACTGTCCAATTAAAATTTGAGTGTCTCTTTTCTCTTAGCTTCTTTTATTAGTATATTTGCTCTATCTTATGAAGTTTATATCCTAACAGTTTCTATCCTCTTATTCTGATAATTATTGTGAAGCTAGGGGTGTATGTGTCCTTTTTAAAAGGAAACTGCTGGAGGTACAGCTACATTACTAACAGAACATCGATTCAGTTGTTCCATTTTTGTCTACTTGATACAATGTGGGATGCAAATCCAGATGTGTGAAATCTAGGAATGAACATCAAACCAAAAACAATGTGGAATGAACATCAATGTGGGATGCGAATCCGAAAGTTTGAGTTTTGACAAAGTACTAGGTATAATGCTGCAAATTCAAGAAGGTTATATACAGATCTCTACAACTTTCATACAATACACTTAAGGGATTGAAGAGAATGAAAATTCAACTATAAGTGCAATACTCAAACAAGGATCACTCACCAGAACAAAACTAGAACAAATACCGCATTCCTGTAAAAGTTATATAATATCATGTAACCCATCCGCTAGTGATTGCAATGTCCATGCACCAAAAAAAGGGGAACCAAAAATTTGAATTGTCCCATTGCAAAATCTGATGTCATAACAACTTGTCGACCCTCTTGTCCACTTCTAACAACTCCAACATCAGCCATTTGAATCATTGAAACAAAAAATTGCATCTGAAAAGCATAATTTGAATCAGCCATTTGAAAAAATTGCATCTGAAAAGCACAATCTGAAAAACAAAAAACATCAGCCATTTGAGTCAATGTATGCAAATTTATTGCTCGCTGTGCTTCTTCAACAGCAGTGTCAAAACCAAAAGTTTTGTCCATCAATAAAATATCATTGTCTATAGTCTTTGGCACGCCAACAATAGCCACTCTTAACCTTCTTTTATGGCACTAAAACCAGACTCAAAGATATAAATACTTGGGAACAGCCTTAAGGACATGGCAAGTATCTCTAAATGTAGACAGTCTCTTAATACGATCTCATTAAGTGCCCTAGAAATGATTTGATATTTACCAGTACAAAATTATATGGAAGTGATATCATTTCAGGTCAACTTCAAGACAAATGAAATCTAATATATCAAGTACATGGAACTTCACTTCTACGATTATTATGACAACTAATTTACACAATTCGATTGCACATAGAGCTGACCACTAGAGTTAGATTCACAACCCCTACACCATGCAACTAATTATTACACGGTTTTTCCTTATGCCATCTCATATCTTTAGCAAACTTAGATGACATGTATAATCTTTGCAAGCGAGGAGTTAACGGAAAATATCGCAACACTTTTTGTGGAATCTTTTTCCTACGGTCATACTCATTAATCATATTCCCATTATTCCCATTATTCTTCCATCTATATTCACCACACGTTTGACAAGATTGAGCATATCATTTACACAAGCATCTATCTTCTCATATGAAAGCCCTATATCTCGAGAAACTTTCTTACAATCAATTTATGAACTAGGAACTTTATTACCTTTAGGAAACCATCTTTTCATTATTTGAAGCGTTCCATCAACTGCATTTGCACTAACCCCGTAAAGACATTTCCAATTCAATAATTCAATAATGAATGATAGCGTGGAAGATTCCTCACAACCAGGATATAAGTCTTGCTCCAATTCTCTCAATGATCTATAAAACTTAGTAGCTTCCTTATTTGGACTGGTGAGGCCACCTCTGGTAGGATCATCAGCTTCTTCATTTAGATCATAAGAACTATCCCTCGCAATATCATGCAACATATCACGCATTCCATCATCATTTTCACTTTTATTACTCTGATTACTATCATTTTCGTCATCAGAAAAATATTATAGAACCTCTCCATGATGGTACCACTGCTTGTAGTGTAGCGCCCCCTTACTGTAGAGTACCCACCAGAACGCCCGTAGGTCATTCCGGTACGTATTCTACAATCAGAGAGAACTACAGACAAACAACACTATACTCCTCATGGCATCACAATAAGAAAACATTAACATTACATTGAAACTTTTTAAAACCGAACTGTGTTCCATTTCGTTTCAGCAAACTCAGTAATTTATACAACTGTTAGTACTCTCAGTTTGTACATCACTCTGAACACTTAACTCAAAATACTATATACAACAAGACAAAATAGCAGTCCTAACTAGGTCATCTCAAAAGAAATCCCAGCTGACCGACCTTTGAGCCATAGCATCTCTTGTCAATTGATCTACGCGGCTCTATAGTCTCTCAGGAGCTATCGGTCTCGATCCTGAAAAATAGATTGCAATTTTGGATGAGTTTGCGAACTCAATGAGGAATCATCATCGATGGTTCGCCCAATTCATGCATCACATAAATAATTTACAGTAATAATACAGTCATATACAGCAAAAAGGAATTTCAGGTATTCAGTTATTTAGTCCACTATGTATGCAATGCACATGTGACACTTTTCCATTTTTATTTCAGTGTTGTGACCGAGCGCTTGACCTAGTACACTGATTTGATCATAACTAATTGTGTGGTTATGCAAATGAGATGAGGTTTGTGCCAAATGAAACTTTAGTTTGTTGGCTATATTTTTGTGTGAAATAGGTGTTGTCTAATTTTAGCCTTAAGAGGTTGACTACTGTTGAGGTCTGTGTGAACAGTAATCGAACCAATAACCTAATTGTTTTGATGATTTTTCTAAATTAATGTAGAAGGAATTGGTGAAAATGGTCTTCATGAAAGTTGAAGCCTATCAAGTTAGCTTTCCATTGCCACTGATTTTGCAATTTTTCGATCTGTATATTAGGAGATATGAACTGTTGACTATTGACTGCATGAACAGTCCTAAGTAATCCCAATCACTCTCATCCTATGCCAAATTACTATTCTACCATTCCCGTAGGGGGTGGGATGTTACATGTAGTTTCTGTTTATCCCATTTAGCATAAGATGTTCATAAATTGATTGACTTGTCCTAAATAAATTATTGTTGCATTTTTTACAAGGGCACCGAACTGCTCTTCCTTCATCAAAATGTCTAAATACAAGATCTAGAAATTCATTAACTCCTTTTTCATATTATGGCAGTGCTCTATTAGAAATTTCCATCCAAGTTTTGTCAATCGCCATTGTCCTACAATACAAATTAATTGAATGGGTTCAGCAAAATTTGACACAGAACTTGCTAGGATAGGGAACTTTAT
>JAOQMQ010000002.1:30769813-30785709 GCA_027563845.1 Erythroxylum subrotundum
CGACCCTTATGTATTCCACCAACTGCTCTTCCTTCTTATGGCCAAAGTGGCACATTGCTCGGCTAATTCCTATTGTTAACCGAGCTCATATATTTGACTGAGACCGAGCTCCTTTTGGCCTATAGTTGCTCGGACATTAATGGGGCCCATTTATGGTACATGTAATGGCTTAATACTGTAAAGTGTATTATGGTGACTGTAATTGAATGTTCTAGTACACCACTCTCGTGAGGCACGGATTCGGATATCACCGACGATGTCGAGTTTGGGTCTTGCGGGAGTGGGGTGCTACAGTCTACAACCCCTCCATACATTCACTTATCTCACCAATTGGTAGCTTTCATGTTATCCCATTTAGTACCTTCTATTTTTGCATCTCTACTCACATTATGTTTATTCAAAAACTTTGTGACTTCTCTATCTTTCTAAGCTCTTATTTTCCCCCACGTTAATGCCAAGATTCACTCTTAATGGGATAACATCATTACATTCATGTGAATAATATTTCTTTCATGTGAATAATATTTCTTTCTAAATGGGAAGGTACTAAATGGGATAACATCATTACATTCATGTGAATAATATTTCTTTCTACACTAGTTTTAGTCCTAAGTAAGGACATGAAATGTGGAAGTGTTTGCATGTTTATTTTGATCTTGCGGATTTGATTTTTCTACCAACTTTAGCAGGTTAAGTTTATCTAATTAACAAAAATATATATAGTTGTGAGGAGGAAAAGAGAATTATAACTTTTACATAACTTAACTTAGACAAAATACCTATATTATTTATAACATTTACATTTGTAGTATTATGAGCTAAAAAACAAACACAAGTTTGAAGACTGCATTGGATCAAGAAATTTTCCAGTTTTATGGGTTAATGGGTGTTATGTAGACTTCAAATTTCTAAACTTCATCAACTTAAGAGCAAGTATTTCTAACAAAGCATGAGTTGAAGTAAACATTAATAAAGGAAAATGGGCCTAATTAATACATCAGTCTTAAAAGTTTCTTGACAATTATAATGGGAATGCATACTTACAACCCAAATCATGGAATACAAAACTCAATTATCTGGACAGATACAACTCTAAGAAATTACTAACAAATCATGTTTGGGAATTTTCTCAGAACCTCTTCACGTGGAAACAAATCAAACTAAGAATAGTCTCGATTAGCTTAAATACCCAACTAAGGCAAAACAGAGAAGATGATGTGTATATATATATGTGTGTGTGTGTGTGTGTGTGTGTGTGTGTGTATACACACATATATATATATATAGAGATAGAGAGAGAGAGGGAAAACACCTTATGTTGTTGTCGTGACTGTCACCCATGAATAACCCAGTCTCTGTCACAGCACCCTCACCAAACGTCTGCGTTTTCGTGAATGAGAGGAGAAATTAACGCCTGCCTTCGCTCGACAGATCACCCCGTCTGTTCCTTGTTTAATTTTTGCTCCACCTCTACGTATCTGAGCCACGCAACTAAAAGCCTGCATTTTCGTGTCCAATGTGCGTCAGTAATCCACGTGTTGCTACATTGTTTCTCCTATCCTCAGCTACGTCGTTTCTCCTCTCCTCAGCTACGTCGTTTTTGCGTTGCCTTCATGCTTCCAGCTTGCGTTGCCATCTGCTGCATGGTGTGTTCCTGCATGTTTGTGCCTCCCAACACAAACTATAAACATTTAATAGCGACAGCTAAATTTACGTAAGGAATTTTTAGTAATTACCAAACAGTAAAGATGGTGGAAGAAGATGAATAGTGAACAGTCGCTGTGAATAAATTTCTTCGCAGTTGTCCACTCTCCACTCTGCTTCATTCCAATTCCTCAACTCAAATACTGCGCAGTTTTGTCCTTATTTCGTGAGTATACTGTATCATTGCAATTAATCTGATTGCATGCCTTCATGAAAATTATGCCGTTATCTTCAATTGTTGGTAGCTATTTTTAGCTAAGTTCTAAATGATATAGGGTAAATATATCATTTAGAATCTAGTTGCTACAATAGAAATGCTATATTTTCGTATAGTATCCATTCCCTCCTCTTTTCTTTAGAATCTTCCCTGGACAAGCATTCCATGGGCACTGAAATAGTACTTGAAAATATCTACACATCAACATAATCGTTAAAGATGAAGAAGAATGAACAATCTTTAGATTGGTTTGGAACTAAATTGTATTGCCTATATGTTTCATTTTAATTGCTCTATCCCTTTATTCTTCCCAAATAATACTTGAAAATATCTTTCTACACTTATTAGAAGGTTGCAGCATCTGTTAGTTCATATCTTTCTACACTTGCTAGAAGGTTGCAGCGCATCTGTTAGTTCATTATTTTAATCCCTATGAAATTGCACTGTTAAGAAAGTTACACTTTCAATATCTGTTCGTTATCTGTTGATTATTTCAATATCTGTTCATTATTTTTATCCCTATGAAATTACACATGGTCATAGCACACAAGGAAATTTACAGAATACATGTTCTCTTACAATTTGTTTTAGCTATTTATGTTACTTGTTACTAATATGTATTTATTTTTAGAAGTGCAAGATGGTTAAAATTGGTAATTATATGAAAAACCGCAAGATGGTTAACAATGGTAAATCTTTATCAAATATGGATGATGAACAAAATGAACCTATTATGGTAGAGGAGTCAGAAGCTATAGAGGCTCTTAATCAACAGTCTGGCACTGCAATTGGAACTTCAAAAAATGCACTAGCCTAGAAGGACAAGTTATTAGTACTGATAACGTAATCTTCAAAATTATATCATTGTACATTTAAATTTTAATATAATATTTTATATATCTATTATTTTAGTTTTTTAAATAGGAAATGTAAATTCTAAAAAATGTGGACGAGGACTAACAATTAATGCTAGACTTGCCAAGAAGAAAGCTGAAGGAAAACACATTGATGTTCAATTTCCTCCTCCGTATTATAAGGTATATGGTAAGCATGCTAGCCTTTTCAAGTCGAAAGTTACTATATGCATTCGACAACTTGCACCACTTCGTGTCTCTAGTTGGAAAGAGATTTCTGAGGATGATAAGAAGGCAATGTGGTTATTTTTAAAGGTATGACACTTTTTTTAATTGCAATAGAGTTTAATTTTGTTGTTGCATTGAATTTGCTTCATAATTTTCCTAAATATATTTGTTATGAATTTTAGGATAAATTCAATTTCTCAAATCAGGTGCAATCTTATGTGATGCAACAAGTGCAAAATAATATAAAAATCGACATTATCATTTGCACAAAAGCTAACTCAACAGTAAAGATTGCCCAAAGGATGTGGAGGAAGGTGATTGCATGGTTGATTAAGAATAAATGGGAGACTCTAAATTTTAAGGTAATTTTAAAATTTAAGTACTTTAATTTATTTTGTTAGTTGTTTTCTTTTATTAAAAACAAATTATTTATGAATTTATAGGAACAAAGTGAAAGAAACACAAATAATAGGGGAAATCAAGAGATGAAATCAAAGTCAATTGTACAAATTGCATATGGGATGGTAAAGTTAAATTTTATTTACTTAAAATTATAGTGATATTTTTCTTAAAAAAATAAGTTCCAATTAATGATTAATTTTCTTTGTTTTTCTTTTTCTTCTTTAGAAAGATAAAGATTCTGATGAGTGGCCCAACGCTGTTAAAGTTTGGAAGGTATCGCGACAAAAGCCAAATGGAACTTGGTCTGTTCCAAATGGAGAAGATATAATGGTATGAAAGTTATAGTCAAATTAGATTTTTTTTTTAAATTTAAAATTACTTTACTAGATTTTCAAATTCTATCTAAATATGCAGAATACGCTTCAAGAAGAGGGAGAGAAAAATAAAGAAAAGATTTCGTCTGCACCTCTACCACTCGTTGAGCATTTCGGTCTTGTCCTATAAAGAAAGTCAAGTTATTCACGCGGGTTAGGTGTTAAAGGGATAACATCTAAGTCCCGAGAAAAAAGTAAAATTCTAGCTGAAGCTGAGGCTGCAAAGAAATATGTAAGTGATTTAGACAATGAAGTTGCAAGACTTACTAAAATCACAAAAACACAAAATGAAAAGATTCAAGCTCAAAATGAGAAGACTCAAGCTCAGGATGTAGCTATTGAGAAGCAAGCCACAGAAATGAAGCAAATTTCAGCTGTTTTTGCACATTTGGCAAATACTGGAGTAATTCCTACTTTGTTACTCAATTCTTTTGCCTTAATTGAAGATCCATCAAGTGCCACAACATCAAATACCCCAACTACTCATGTAAGTTTATAAATTTATAAAATCTTTAATAGTTAGTATCATTTCTTATCATTATCATTGTATTATTATAAATGTTAGTACTAAATTTATAGCTTAATATTTTATAAACTAATTAACTAATTTTATTTTTATTTGCTTTGTAAGAAACAAATCAATAGTGAATTTCATCCTGAAGAATAGCCAAGAAATTTTACCTTAGAGAGTTTTAGCTTAAATTAGTATGTAGTAGTTTGAGATAATTGTAATAAATATTTTTTTTGGATATTAAAATTTCCAATTTAATATATTAAAAATTAGAATTTTATACAATTTGTTGATTTTTATATATTTTATATATACTAATAGTTTTTATTCGCTTGTCTGATAATATCTTGGCACTAAAAATCTGTATCATTTATGACAACTTCTATTTTATAGCCACCAATGCAAAAATTTGTATCGATTAAGTAATTAAATTGTTAAATTTAATTATATTATTTACGACAAACACGAACACATTAGTGATAGTTTCATTTGTGATAATAATAAACATAGTTAGTGAAAATAATTTTTGTAAGAACAAATTTTTATTTTTGTGATGAAATGATGTTGACACTATTTTATTAAAATATTAGTGACCAAGAAGCAATGGACGTTGATAAAAAAATTATTAGTGACAAATACTTTGTCAACATTTATAATTATTTTAGTGGCGATAATGTTGTAACAATAAAATAAAGTACTATTACAGCTTTATTCGTCACTACTTTATATTATTTGTGTCAACAAACTTATCATAAATATATGAAGTTGTTGTGACCATATAGTGTTGTCACACATTCTATACGTTTTTATATTATTTGTGTCAACAAACTTGTCATAAATATATGAAGTTGCTGTGACCATATAGTGTTGTCACACATTTCATATGTTTTAGTTTCGGAACTTTTGTCGCAATATGATGAAGAATTGTTACAACTTTATTTGTCACTATTTTACATTATTTGTGTCCAAAACCTTGTTATAAATAAATACAATTGTTGTGACCATATCGTTTTGTCACATATTTGATAGGTTTTAGTGTCGGCAATTTTGTCACAATAAAATAAAGTTGTGTTACGGCTTAACTCGTCACTACTTTATATTATTTGTGACGATAAACTTGTCATAAATATTTGAAGTTATTGTGACCATATAGCTTTGTCACACATTTAACAAGTTTTAGTGTCACAAAAGTTTTGCATAATTGTGACCATTGTTTAAATTAGTCACAATTTTAGTAATGACGGAGGTATTTGTGACAAGAGGTAACGACTTTAAATATTGGTCACTATTAATAATAGTGACAAATATTACTGCTTTTAGTGACAACTTTTACCTTCACTAAAAATACAACTTCTTGTAGTGAGTCTAATCTTGATTTTTAGGAGTTGATTTTGCGTTAATTAAATTATATTTGATTAATAGATACTTTAAAAAAACACAGTCAAAACAATATTATACGACCATTATTAAGAAAGATCGTCTAACCAAAAGGGCATTTCAAGAATAGTCCTTTGGTTTCAAAGAACAAATTTTGGGGGCATTCATAAGAAAAAAAGTAAAAAAATGGACCGGAAGTTAAGGTAAGATATTAGGTTTAATATTTAAAAGGTTCAATCAAAATTAGACTATCATAAAATCGGCTAAAGAATTTAAAATATGATTGTCTTTACCTATCGAACAATTTAAAATTTAATTAAAAAAAGAAATTGTTAAATAAAAATTAATTGAATTATAAGAACTTACTAATTTACGAAAATTGACCAATTAATCAATTGATCGATTTTTATGAATAAAAGTTGTTAAAATAAATCAAATTAAAAAGTTTAAAATTAAATCAAAAAATTGCTAAAATTAAGATTTTTTATGATTCAATAAGTAAAATTAATTAATTTTTTAATAATCGAAAAAAAAGACCGAAGAAGAAACAAGAAAAGTGCACTTGACGATGGGGGCGGTGACCCTTTCACTGCATTCTCATCATTTGATGGTTGATTGAATCATTGGCGGCATTAGGATATCACCATTTTCTTTATGCCGGTGGAGCCGTTGAAAACACAAACCTTATGGATGGACTTTATTCTTCTATCTTTCTGTCTCGATTCACCTAAGATCCTCCAATTGTATTTCAAGCAAAAAAGAGCAGGAAAGGGAGATGAGAGACGTTCTAATCAAATTAGAATTTAAAATTAATTTTAAAATTATATTAATTTCTTTAATTAATTATTGTTGTATAGTTTAGACATATCCTTTTCGTATAGATTATATTAGAATTAGGCTTGGGTAAATTATTGACAAAATAACTAGATCTCATATTGACTAAACATGAAAATGTTAAAGGGTTTATAAGTGATAAGGTCAGCTATCCAAATGACTAGAAATACTCTAATGCTTCCTCTCAAGTACAACTGAGACTGGACATTCAATTGTCACTTGAAATAAACACAGTGGTAACTGAACCGGACCGCTGAGATTGGACATCCAGACAGACAATCATTGGCTCTGATATCATATTAGAATTAGGTTTGGGTCAACTATTGATAAAATGGCTAGAACTAATTAATTGAATAGCTGACCCTTATCACTTATAAATCATTTAACATTTTCATGTTTAGTCAATATGAAATACTCTAACAGATTAATAAGGTGAATTAAGGATTTGAGAATAACTCAACAAATTAGATTGAGGATTTAATCTTAGGTGAATTATCCTTAATCACACAATTTTACTTTCAAAGACCATTGGTTCTAAATTTTGGTAGTGCTTATCCAGAAAGGGTAAGAGAAGATGAAGAAGACTCGATTAATCCGCTTACGCAAGAGAGATTAAGACAAAACTAACCAAAGTTGGAACGCATTTCGGCTTCAACCACAAGTCATCTTTGCTTTTAACTTCATAATTATTTTTTGTAGTCGTCGAGAGCACAGAGAAACAAGAAAGCCAAAACCTGAACATCGTCGATGAGCCCCCGGTACAGATACGTGTTTGGTTATGAACAGAAAATCACAAATAGAATTGGTCGTTTGTAATCATTGCAATCCCAAAAATGATGTCCAAAATCTTCCATGTTGATAATCACTTCCAAGTTCCTAACACTTGGGCGGCTAGGCAACATGAAGTAGATTTAAAATGCTACTGGGTACGAAGCGCACACGTGTAAGAAGAAAAGTTAACCAGAAAACATTGAGGTGTTGATTGATTTCAATCATGGTAAAAGAAATTAAGCTATATCCCACTTGCATAATGTGGCTGTAATTTAATTTACCACAAGAAACCAAAGTTGGCAAAACTAGTCAAGCAAACGTTTATGTGCAGGAATGCAGAATTATCCACCAAGCTGTCTTTAAATGGACATGTGGAATGGCCCTTTACAGATGGCAGGTACATGATGACACAACTACTACAATTACCTTAATTTGCTACTAGCCTAGCATGCAGTACAATGAAGGTTTAGTGGTGGCCAAAACCTGATAACCATCTCTAATCATTACCATAATCCAACAGCTAGGACCCCATAATCCTCTATATAAGCACTTGGAACATCACTAATCACTTACAGATAAGAACCAAACCCCTCCCCCTGAAAATTTCTCTTCCACTCTTCTCTAAAAATGGATGAGTTTCCACCTAAGTTAACGCACGACCAAATACTATTCAATGCCTTGGCTAAGAAAATGCCCTTCTTTGCCTTTGTTTTCTCTATCTTTCTTTATCTTTCTGTTTTCTATAAATTCAACCTGTCTCCTTCAAAACTCTTCAACAACTCCAAATTCTGGTTCTTCATCTCTAACACTCTCATTATCATACTAGCATTGGATTATAGTGTCTCGTCATCCGAACACAATAGATATGATCTATACCAAGAATACGTAATGAGGAGGCAGAAAACTTTGCCTTCTTATATTAGCAGGACAATTATTCCCGAAGAAGAGGTCGAGCACTTTCATGACACAGAAATAGTTCCGTACGATAATATCAATATTAACTCAGAAAAGGGTTTGGCGACTGAACCTGAAAAGCCACGTACGGCACTCGATTTACCAGAAAAATGGTTGTTGAGACCCCCGGATCATAAGAATCCTAACGATGGTGAAGGTATTCCAGGTCAGGAAGCGAGGCAACGAAGTAGCACTAATTATGAGGAGAATAAGAAAGTTGATGCGAGAACTATGCAACGTAGCAAATCGGATGGTTCAAAGAAGGTGCTGTTTGACGAGAGTAGGAATATCATTCGAAGGGTAGAAACCGAGAAGTTAGAGCGGTCGTCGGACAAATCAGAAGCAGGAGAGAAAGTTGACGACTATGAAAATATGTCAAACGAAGAGTTGAACAAAAGAGTTGAGGATTTCATTCAAAGGTTCAATAGGCAAATTCGGCTCGAGAAAGCTGTCGAGGACAGTAAATCATAAGGTCCTATTAAAGCTATTGTAGGTGACGATTCTTCCAAGGAACTGTGCTGTGTTCTTCTTTATGTTTCTGTTTTGTATATTCGTCTTATCCTCCATCTTTAGTAGATTTTCACTACTTGTTTAGGTTAATCCCTGTTAGTGACTTAGTGTACTAGCCTTTAATTTTTAGATTTATTAATAATATTAAATTATTCCTATTATTCTTGTCGTTCTTATCCACAATTTGATATGCAACAGATACCTTTAAATGATAAAACCCACAACTGAACAACGTGGAACACGTTAGTTTAATAACCTTCCCTAAAGTTTGTGAAGCATCTGACAACGCCAACTTCAAACATTCATCATGATGTATTTGACTCTATAAGACTTCATCACAAAGACAAGAACCTTCAAACAATAATCATGATGTATTTGACTCTATAAGACTTCATCACAAAAGACAAGAACCTATGTTCTAATATTCAGCTTTAGCAAATGTCCACGAAACAATATTCTATTTCTTAAGTCTTTTAAGAGATCAAATCACAATAAGCAAACAACTACTTTTGAGTTGCATAATCCATAAGTGCTTTTCAATAAGGAACACGTGGATGAGACATAAATGACTTAAATGATGAATTATATAACTCACATATGATAGAACAACTTACTAATTAACTTCCTGTATTGACCTAGCTCATTATATGTTAATCTACTTTATTTGTTGATACCTGCAATTCTTTGGGAAGAGGAGACTTGCATCCTCAATTTAAACCACTAACTCCAACCATCACCAAGATGTCTTGAACAAGTTTATGGTGACTTTAAAAAAATACCTTAAAGGAACTTTAACAGTCTCAATTCCTAAAAGAGACTTGGTATAACTCAAGTCTTTTGACTTCTAATCTAAAGTTATCATGACTTATTTAATTGCACCTTCACTGGTTCCAATAATCACCACATCATTTACAATTTAGGTTCTAGTAAACAAGCAATTATCATTCTTTGACTGAATAAATTCAAAGAAAAAAATAAAAATTTGGTAAACTTTATATTATGTTATTGGTATGACCCTTTCAAAAGACACACATGGATTGTTTTGACCTTTCCATACACTTCAAGTAGCAACATATACACTTCTTCCAAAAAATCATGAAGGAAGACATTATTAAAGTCAAGCTATCAAATAGACCACTATTTTGTTGTAGAAGAGGAAGAAACATAATTTTCATGTTTGGAATCACAAGCAAATATAAATTATAATTTTGTTGTGCAATACAATCAAAAGAAAATACATTTTCATGAAATACAAGATCTCTACTGATAAAAAATTTATTATTATGTGAATCATACAACTTATATCCCTTTTGAATCCTTGGGTAACATAAAAATACATCATATAGACTAAGCCTTAAATTTGTCTTTGTAAGGTAAAATATTAGTAGCAAAACAAAGACATCCAAACACTTTTAAATGGTCATATGTAGGTAATTATCTTATTAATATCTCAAAAAGGGCTTTCCAAGATAACCTTTCTAAGGGAATCATGTTCAAAATGTAATTAGCAGTAAGAATACACATAAACTAGAAAGTTTTTCGTACTTTTAATTCAAACATTAAAGGTTTAAGAACTTTGAGCAAATTCTTATGTTTCTTTTCTACTTTACCATTATAATATGATGTATATACATAGGTTCTTTGATAAAGAATGCCTTTACCTCTAAAAAACTTAGTATAATATGTCTACATGAACTAACTTAAAACAATTACGAGAACTTATATGGCTATCTTAAAAAACATATGTAATTTGCTTAACCAAAAGACAAACATGAAAAAAGAAAATTTCTTTTAAGCTTTCTTCAAGGAAATGGATATGATGCAGTCTATCAAAAGATGTTTATCCTAACTTAGAATGCCATAAACCAGAATTTACATTTAAATTGATATATTTGAGACTGTAGACCACTCATTTTATTTATTTTATTTTCTTAACTTTGTGTATATGTAGGTATATACTAGAATAAGGAGTATTGTTTGCATGGAAATTATTAAGAATATCATATATAAAATGTTGAGAAAAACTTATCACATTCAACCTGTATAACCCCTCTTGTTCCTATCTAATAGCTAAGACTCATCTATTTCAAAATCTTAAAATAAGCAAAGATTAGAACAAAATATTAGTGTTAGATTTTAGTCATTTAGCAACTTACTAACTGAAAGCAAGTTAAACTTGAAGATGGAACAAATAAAACATCTTTTAATATAATTTTTGACACAAAGTCTATGTTTTCAACTTGTTTAAGTTTATTAGAGGTGTCATCAGGAAGGGAAATAGTCAAAGGGCTTAGGAAGCAAATGCAATTTGTAACAAATGGTTGAATCTAGAAATATAATTGTTGCCCCTATGTGTATAACTTATGAACATATCCTTACATTGTTAGCACAAAAAATACTAGGACTTAGTTTACTAGCAAAATAAATGTCCCTTTCTCTATTATTTTGATATTGTACATGTATTACTCTCTTTATTTTCAACATTTTCATAATATCCTCCTTTTTATCGTTCAATTCATAAAATCTATTGTCTTCTATCTTTTCACATGTATTAAAAGGTGTTTCCATTTCTTCTTCAGATGTAATCACCTTTGTTGTTAGCTTTTGTCGCCCTTGTTCTTTTGTCTTACTTTGCTATCACTATTCAAGGTACCCTATTAATTTAAAGTAGTTTTCTTTTATGTGCCCATCTTGATGATAATGATCATAATGACCTTTATTCCTTTTATTTTTATTTTTCTTAAAATTCGTTTTACCATCTTGATTTTGTGGCTTCGAGACAACTGTTGTTCCATTACTGAATTTGGCAAAACTCTAACTAACCTCTTTTTGTGATTCAATCCTCATTACCATTGAATATGCTTTACTCACCGAAGGCAATGGTTCTTGCAATGGCAGTTGACTTCTAACTTGCTCATAACCTCCTTAGAACTCTATCAAAAATTATATTAGCCATGTTCTATGTATACCATATCCTCTATTTGCTTCTTAGAATCACAATTAAAACAAGATATTGGTTCGAAAGCAATCAATTCATCCCAACTAATACACTATCATTATCACAAAGTTTCTTAATATTTTAAAAATTAAAATGTTGAATCCTAAAAAAATTAAGGTTTAATAAAGTTATAAAAAAGGAAAGAAGAAAAGTGTGAATACTAATTTAATTTCGATACCAAGTGCCCTTTTCTTTTTCCTTGCTACAAGTCAACAAATAGTCAATATGAAGTTTATACTATTCTTATTTATTTATTTGAAGAAAGATCAGACGATAAAAGATATAAGACGTACATTAAGAGATAATATTATCTGAAGAGTGTAGAATTCTTTTCTTTAGAGATTTGACTATGGAAATTCATACTTTAATGCTTATTTATCATTTGTAGAGATGAAAAATAAGCCCGACCAAGTTTTTCTAAAAAAATCAGGCCTTCCTTTAAGTTGGAATTTGTGAAGAATTTGATAACTCCAACTTCAAACATTGATCATGATGTATGTGACTATATAAGACTTCATCACAAAGACAAGAACCTATATTCTAATATTCAGCTTTAGCAAATATCCACTAAATAATATTCTATTTCTTAGTCTTTTAAGAGTAATCACAATAATCAAACAACTACTTTTGAGTTGCACAACAAATTGCATAATCCATAAGTGCTTTCCAATAAGGAACACGTGGTTGAGACGTAAATGATTGAAATGATGAATTATAAAACTCACATATGATAGAACAACTTACTAATTAACTTCCTGTATTGCTCTAGCTCATTATATGCAAATCAACGTTATTTGTTGATACCTGCAATCCTTTGGGAAGAGGAAACTCTACATCCTTTAAACCACTAACTCCAACCACCACCAAGATCTCTCGAACAAGTTTATGGCGTCTTAAAAAAATACCTTAAACAACTGAAGTCCTAAAAAATACTTGGTCTAACTTATGTCTTTGATTTAATCTAAAGTTGTCATGACTTACTTAATTACACCTTCACTGGTTCCAATAATCACATCATCAATTATCATTCTTTGACTAAATGAATTCTAAGAAAAATAAAAATTTGGTAAACTTTAAATTCTGTTATCGGTATAACATTTTCAAAAGACACATAGTTTGTATTGGCCTTTCCATATACTTCAGGTAGCAAAATATAAACTTCTTCTAAAAATCATGAAGGAAGACATTATTAAAGTCAAGCTATCAAATAGGGCACTATTTTGTTGTAGAAGAGAAAGAAACAATTGGAATTTCATGGTTGGAATCATACGCAAAGATAAATTATAATTTTGTTATGCAATACAATCAAAAGAAAATACATTTTCATGAAATACAAGATCTCTATTGATAAAAAATTATTATTCTTTGAATCATACAACTTATATCCCTTTTGAATCCTTGGGTAACATAAAAATGCACCTTAAAGACTGAGCCTTAAATTTGTCTTTGTAAGGTAAAAATTAGTAGCAAAACAAAGACATTATCCTGTTAATATCTCAAAAAGGGTTTTCCAATTATAATCTTTCTAAAGGAATCATGTTCAAAATGTAATTAGCAATAAGAATACACTCAAACTAGAAAAGTCTTTCGTATTTTTAGTTTAAACATTAAAGGTCTTAACAACTTTGAGCAAATTTTTATGTTTCTTTTCTACTTTATCATTATAATATGGTGTATATACATAGGTTCTTTGATGAAGAATGCCTTTACCTCTAAAAAACTTACTATAATGTGTCTACATGAACTAAGTTAAAACAATTATGAGAACTTATATGGCTATCTTTAAAAACATGTCTAATGTGCTTAACCAAAGGATAAACATGACAAAAGTAAATTTATTTTAAATAAGCTTCCTTCAAGAAAATGTGTATTATGCAATCTATCAAAAGATGTTTGTCCTAACCTAGAACACCATAAACTAGAATTTACATTTAAATTGATCTATTTGAGACTGTAGATCACTCATTTTATTATATTTTATTTTCTCAACTTTGTTTATATGTAGGTATATATTAGAATACAGAGTATTGTTTACATGGAAATCATTGAGAACATCAGATATAAAATGTTAAGAAAAACTTATAACATTTAACCTGTACAACCCCTCTTCTTCCTACCTAATAGCTAAGACTCTTCTATTCAAAATCCTAAAATAATCAAAGATTAGAATAAAAGATTAGTGCTAGATTTTAGTCATTTAGCAACTTACTAACTGAAAGTAATTTAAACTTGAAGATGGAACAAATAAAACATCTTTTAATATAATTTTTGGCACAAAGTCTATGTTTCCAACTTGTTCAAGTTTATTAGAGGTGCTATCAGGAAGAAAATAGTCAAGGGCTTAGGAAACAAATGTAATTTGTAAAAAATGGTTGAATCTAGACATATAATCGGTGGGCCTGATGTCTATAACTTATGAACCTATCCTTTTTTTTTGGGAAATGAAAGATATATTGCTATAGATGGAACTATTTACATCTTTACAAAAGAGTTATAAGATAATCACTTTATTATTCTAATGGAAGACTAGAGCTAAAGGAGATGTTGACAAAAGACTAGAAGAACAATTAAGAAGCATTAATTTAAAAAAAAAAACAATTAAGAAGCATTAAATATTAAAGTTTCCAAGAATGCTTGACATCTGTGGTGAGTAGTCTGTGAAACCTTGGCCAAAAGACATTCTCTTATATGATTGACAAGCTTATCAGCTAGGATGTATTTCTCAGTTTTGGTTGCAGTGAATTTTTGGTTGTTGCGTTCCTTCCATATATTGTAGATAGCCAGTGAAAAGGCAGTAGAGAAAAGAGTAACATTAGGAGCACCTTTCTTCAATTTGCTAATGACCCATGCCAATACAGGATCCCAATCATATCAGTCACAAGGAGACGACAGCAGGTGCAAAACACGACTCCAGATGGCTTTTAAATAACAGCATTGAAAAAATAAATGAGTTTGATCCTCGGGTGCCAAGTTGTAGAGAACACATAAGTCAGTAGCTCTGCTATTCCATTGATGCACAGTAAGGAGTCGATTTTTTAGAGCAAGCCAAGTGATGAAGGCTACTTTAGGACATATAGTATTGTGCCATATAAGAGAGAACTACAGTACTACCATTGAACTAGGAGAAATGAGTTGGTAGCAAGATTATGAACCTATCTTTACATTGCTAGCACAACAAATACTAGAAGGACTCTATTATTTTGATGTTGTATATGTATCTCTCTCTTTCCTTTCAACATTTTCAAAATGCCCACCATTTATTCACAAAATCTATTGTCTTATATCTTTTCACGTGTATTAAAAGGTGTTTCCATTTCTTCTTCAAATTCAATCACCTTTGTTGCTAGCTTTTGTTGCCCTTGTATCTTTGTCTTATTTTGCTGCCACTATTCGGGATACCCTCTCAAATTGAAGTAATTTTCTTTTATGTGCCCATCTTGATGATGATAAAAATAATGACCTTTATTCTTTTTTATTTTTATTTTTCTTAAAATTCGTCTTGCCTCTTTGATTTTGTGCCTTCGAGACAAATGTTGTTCCATTACTAAATTCTACAAAACTCTGACTACCCATTTTTTGTGATTCAATCCTCATTATCATTAAATATCTTTTACTCACCAAAGGCAATGGTTCTTGCAATAGCAGTTGACTTCTAACTTAGCTCATAACCTTCATAAAACTCTATCAAAAAGGGCATTAGCCATGTTCTATATACCATATCCTCCATTTGCTTCTTAGAATCACAATTACAATAAGGTATTAGTTTAAAAGCAATCAATTTTATTAGCTCAAGGGTTCTAAATTATTGATTTTAATGATAATAATCAATAATATTTAGTTACATTTCAAAATTCAAATTTATTTAACTGAATTATCTCATTTATCCAAAAAGATAACAATATAAAAGAGGTTATATAACTTACTTATCTGTTTAAATAAAAAAGTTTATCAATTCCTATTTTACAAGAATCGACCTAACAAACTCAATCAAATAGTCAGAAACGATTCCTCAAAATCTGGAATGGATAATCCCTATTATTTCTATATAAACTTAGGAACCTGCTATCCATCTGATTCGATACTTGGCCTCGAGACACAATCAAAAGATTATCCAAACAATTAGATAGTTGAAGATACTATCAAAGATATTAAGAAAGACATT
>JAOQMQ010000002.1:30785809-30825008 GCA_027563845.1 Erythroxylum subrotundum
TCAAAAGATTATCCAAACAATTAGATAGTTGAAGATACTATCAAAGATATTAAGAAAGACATTTTAACATATTCAAAGTCGATTCAGTCAGTTAGTTCATGATAAAATTGAAGCAACAACTAGTTGAAAAAAACTCCTATTTAAGGAAGAGTTGTTGCATTCTATCATCGCCAAATTTCATAAACATATCAATAATAGCTATACCTACTTTCGAAAGTCATATTTTTATCTACCGTTTATGCTTTAGAAATTGAAAAACACTCTATTAAGAGAGATTTTTCATTGTAGCTCATATTAAGCAAATCCTACTTTCAATTGTTGAGGGCTCATAGAGGCTGGTCAAATATTACTAGTGTGGAAGGTTGAAGAACCTTATAAACGATATACTTGTGAGCTTAGAGAGGCTCGTGAAATCACTACTTGGAGATTTTAGTAAAATACTCAAGTGGAATACTTGGGAATTGGATGTAAACTTGGTTATAAGCTGAACCAGTATAAATTGGTTGTGTCATTATTTCTCTTTCCTTAGCTTTTAAATTTTCGCACTATAGCTATTGTTATTTTCAAATTGCAAAAGACTCCTTTCATTTTAAATTTTAACAGCCGCCTTTCGTTTGTACGAATTGATAATAACTTGCAGAATTTTCAAGTCACTCACAATTCACCCCCTCTTGCCCTTGTTTGCTTTATCAAATTCATCCCAAAGTTTCTTCAACTTAGTGTAATAAACTGATACACTATCATTATCTTGTGATATAGATGACAGGCCCGTTTCTCTCTCCAATTTGAAATATATCAATTTAATAATAATTAAATTATGCTATTATCATATACCATAATTTAAAATTGAAATCCTATTACATGAAAAAATTATGAATATCTTAATATTCTAAAAATTGAAATGTTGAATCTTACAATAATTAAGGTTTAATAAAATTGTGAAAAAAGGAAAGAAGAAAAGTGTGAATACGAATTTAATTTCGAAAACTTTTCTTCCCCCTTGCTATAAGTAGAGATGGAAATAAGGTCCGGGCTCGCCTCGAACCGACTCGAGGTTAATGAGCCAGTCCCAGGTTCACTAAACCTGTGGCCTTATTTTTGAACCTGACAAATAATAACAAAACGACTAAACCTGTGGCCTTATTTTTGAACCTGACAAATAATAACAAAACGACGTCGTTTTTGTTTTTAAATTTTAATTTAAAAAATAATAATTTGGTAATCTAACTCGAGCTGAGTTAGGCCTAGACTCAGGCCTACTGCCTCGGGACCCTGCAACGAAGGAGCCCAGCCTGGCCCATTATCATCCTTAGCTACAAGTCAACAAATAGTCGATACAAAGTTTATAGTATTCTTGTTTGTTTATTCGAAGAAAGATTAGAAGATAAAGGGTATAAGACACAATAATGGATAATATCATTCTGATGGCTGAAGAGTGTAAAGATTTGACAATGGCAATTCATACTTCAATACTCTAGTTATCATTTGTATTAAGCACCAAACATAGACAGAGTTTACCATACTCACTTTCTCTGGAAATTAAAAGTAAGAGGATGCTGATAGTGATATATTATACACAAAGAATGATCGTAGATGAGTAGTATCAGAAAACAACCTGGTTTGAGAGGAATTAATATACAAGTAGTGAGTAGTGATCATCCATAAGAGCATAATAATGCTCCTCATTACAACTTGTAAGGGACTTGATTGGTGTAAAAGGGGAGTGACCCACTTATAGCCTTGCCGCAGGTCGAGGAAGATCCCACTCAGTGACAATGTGTTGACGAGTAATCTCCCTGAGTGAGCGGCAGCCGCTTAATGCCATTGTTAGTTCAAACTCTTCTCTAAGCATTTGGAGAACTTTCCTCACACCAGCTTCACCTTCAGCAGCGAGTGAGTACACAACTGGTCTTCCAATCTGAAATTCAGATACAGGATCACAGGGTATATGTGTAAGCTCTTATGCTTTGGATTCCACTAAACTTAAATTACGAAACAAAACACAAAGTCCAACTAACCACAAGCCAATGTACATTCTTCAAAGAAAAATTTATTCAACTATGCTTTGAACTTAATCATTCCCACACACAAACTCTTTTGGTAACTTCAAACGAGTTACGAGTATAATTTTTTTTCTTATAGTTGTCATTAGCTGATTGCAATATCTGTCTACTTACAAATATTCCAGATGCTCCTAATGCCAGTGCTTTGAAGACATCAGTTCCACGTCGAACTCCGCCATCAAGAAATACAGGAACTCTGCCTTGCGCAGCTTTGACAACCTATAGCAGAAATAGTATGGATCACATAAAACGATCAAATGTTTCAATAGGTAGTTACATTCAGCAGTTATATTCACACTGAGACGAACAAATTCGAAGATGATTATGTTAAGTATGGTAAATTGCAACAGAATTGTTGAAGGTACCAGGACATTGCAAAGATATCGAACCTTTTGCAACACAACCACCATGAGAGCACAGAGTAGTCAGAAAAGAAGCACTCCTAAATGATTTTACCATGCCCGCTAATGGCAAAACAGGACGCTGATTTTGGAAAATTTTGCAAGTTGATTACCTCTCAATGTTTATGACGACTTATATGTAAGACATACACCCCAGACAATATGTAAACCTGAACCACAGGAATGCCACTAACCTCCTCTAAAGCCATGATAGTAGCAGGAACATAATCAAGCTGTCGAGCTCCGTGATTGGAGACAATGATCCCTGCAGCTCCATTGTGTACTGCAAGTCTTGCTGCACAAATATTTTTAAAAGGGAAAGTTTTAGCAATGTTTGAAAAAAGGAAGACCAGGAGAATCTAGGATCATAAGAGAATGCAAATTTTCTTTCCATATCTCATTTAGTATATTAGGGGCAAATCGGTTAGTTTGTTTACCATCCTCAGCAGTGATTACACCTTTCACTAAAATTGGCAATGATGTAATTGTTTGAAGCCACTTAACATCCTGTCCATGCAGACAAAGCAGAACTTATCAAGAGATTTTTTCCTATTCTACAATTTGTGAAATGATAGATTAATGCAGGTCTCTTACCTTCCAGCTAAGTGACCGGTCAATTTGGCCAGCAACATAAGAAGCTAGTCCAGAGTCATCGCTCTGCAATGCCAATCCAATAATATCATGACGAACATGTAGCAATGGAAATATGCAGCTTTACTGTCACATACCTTCTCCATTTTGCCAAGGTCTAAGCCCTCAAAGTTCTTCAAATTCAAAAATGGCGGGAGAGTAAACCTGTAAACGAGGATATTGATGAATTACAAACTTTTAACTTGGAAATAAACTTGTTATGTTGTCATTTCTTCTCTGTTTTGTATTTAATTTGGTTCTACTCTATAAATTAGTCAAGAATGCTTATCTAGATTTTCCTGAATGCCTTTTATCCTTTCTTTCACTTCTTACCTGTTCTTGATATCAGCTTCTCTCCGACCAAGTCTTGGAGTGTCCACAGTGAGGGCAATTGCCTTGAAACCAGCCCTCTCAGCTCTTCTCACAAGTTGGGCAACCACATTCCTGTCTTTGTACACCTGGATTGAAGATAAAGAAATATCAGTTCAAATCATACACAATATAGAATGAAAAGGCACAAAAGCAATGTGCAATTAAATTTAGAGAAGTAAACTCTTTGGAATTCACTGGATAATCTAGGATAAGTTAAAAAAAAAAAGTAGTTGGATTACTGTGAGTAATGAGATAATGGACCATCAATACCACAGAGAACCAGTAACTAAAAAGAGAAAGAGGTTACAAATTCTTCAACTTACATAGAGTTGGAAAAAACGAATTCCTGGCCCTGTTGAAGCAACCTCCTCAACACTGGAGGTGGCCCATGAAGATAGTGTCTGAAACATGACAGATGACATATAAACAAAGTAGCATAGACATTAAAGAGCTAATGGCAATTACTTTGAAACATCCAGCGCCAAGGAGGATCCTATTCAAAAAGAACTAGCAGGTACGACTGAAGATATGATCTTAAAATTAAAAAAATCTAAAGAACCAAACCATGATTGTCCCAGCTGCTGAAGATGCCCTTGCTGTTGCATATTCTCCTGCATTTGAATAAGTTAATCCAGTCAGAGCCAGAAGAGGTTAAAATGTCAGAAAAACATGTATTGCAGCCACACTTTCTGCAAGCAGACAGGATATAGGTTCATAACAATACAAATATGCTTAATTATAGCAAGGAGTACCTTCAGGGTGAGCCATTTTCTGCATGGCCGTTGGAGCAACCATGATGGGCATCGAAATCTTGAAACCCAAGACAGTTGTGCTCATATCAATCTTGCTTACATCAATAAGAATACGGGGTCGAAACCTGTTTATAATCATAAACAGGTAAGAAAATGATTGAAGTATAGAACTATAGGGTGCTAAGAAGCATCCTAACAACCACATCAGATTTAGTTCAATTAGGATGTCTTGAGCTTACAGAATCCGAGAGAAAGCATTACGATTCTCTTTAAGAGTCCACTGGTCCTCTGCACCTGAGGCGTAGTAATCAAAAACCATCTTAGGCAACTTCCGCCTGGCAATTTCTTCGTACTCCATAACATTGGTGATCTCCATCTTTCCAAATTGAGCTTCTGTATCCTCGCACAGTAATCTGAAAAGTTGTTAAAATGAAGTTATGCTTGGATAAGAATATCCAATTAATATCATGAAGAAACAAATTTTTGAATTTTTTGGGTTGAAAATGTTCATTGAGACTGCACAAACATGTTTTCATCCTTTTCCAGTGCTTCTTTATCTGATTTATTGAAAAATTACTTTTAGCTTTCAATAGGATTTACTTTAAGAATTAGTTCTTCTGGCTAGAAAGAAACATGAACAATTAAATTCCCTCATGTAATTTCTTATTTTTCTTGTGAAAACACAACATTGATCTTGCTATTTATTAGCAAGATTCAAGAAGACTCCGGCAGAGTAAGGATCAGGATTCTGAAACTTCTTTTGTTTCTAATCAAGATGGATGCAGAAGGCCTCATATATCATGTTCGACTGAATTCATTCTGAAGAAACGTCGAAAGCATAGAAGCGTCCATCGACTGAATTCATTCTGAAGAAACGTCGAAAGCATAGAAGCGTCCATGACGATCTTACAGGCATCATATGAACACAATATATCGCCAGCTTAAAATTTGTGAATTTAAGCAAAACCCAACATTGTCACTCATTTTAACATTTATATGCAACAATAGCATAAAGAACTTCAGCATAAAAAATCAGAGATTCTGACAGATTATCCATTCAGTGAAATAATGAACGCTTATGAGAACAAAGAGCTGCAGTAGAACCAAGGAATTCAACCTCTTTTCCAGCACATGCCATGAAGATACAGAAGCTGATAATGGTGTAATGAAGGATGTACGTCAAATAACCCATGTCCAAAAGTCAGAAGTAGGGGAAAGAACAAACCTTTATCTACTAAACCACCAGGAGAGCTTGTGAGAAGGTAAGATGAATATCAGATAGCTGGAGAATGAAAACAGAGAGAGAGAGAGAGAGAGAGAGAGCTCGCAAGCTCACAAGTAAGGCTAAGACATGCACAAATATGGCAATGAGAGGCTGCATAATGAAGACAAAGAGGACAGTGCTATAAAGTGGATTGGATTTTCAAGGTGGGAAATTTTAGCCAAATCAGTTTCAAAGAAATTAAAAAACTTGTGTGGAGAGCATTTCTCTCAACTATTATCACAACCCAACTCAAAGCTCATCCCCATGTTTGCTAATCTTTCTTCTTTTGTTTTCCATTTTTTTAAAATTATTTTCTCTGTTTATCCTTGCCACCTGGAGAAATTAAAACTTCAGAGAGTATTTGAGAGTGACTTCTCAAGACGTTATTATTAATAGTAGAGAACTAGCAATACGTATGTAGCTTTCACTTCCTCAATGATTATTGCTGAGGCCAAGGTCTGCAGCAAGCAAACCTTTATCCTATAATGTTGAAGTAAAAGGCTCAATGCGTCTCATTGGACTTCAGAATCAGTGGTTAATACGCATGGGAACTAAATACGAGTAATCCATTAAAATTGTCAAACAGAACATATTAATCAATGTAACAACAAAACGTGATACGAGCCTTTATCCTCTGGCTTACAATCTAAGGCTGTGAACAGAGGAAATTTCAAGCTTTTGTCCCTGATGATGCCCATTTAACCCGTGAAATTTAACGACTTCAAACATAAAGGTGGCATTTTGGAACATATGAGTTACCACTTTACCTTCGTAAAGTTTCCTTTCATAAAATGCGTCTTTAACTTTTACTCTATGATCAGCTGGAAACATGCAAAGTTGATGGTTTTGTATTCTCTGCGTGGTGTCTCCTCAGTCTTTTCACTCCAGAGGACCACTTTGTCTCTTTCTCTTCTTTAGATTCTGAGAGTTATTGGAGAGAAATCCTTGCTCTTTCTTAGTTGGTGGCTTCTATGACTTACTTTGCACAATCCCATAACAAAGCTGCCTCCTTTTCACTCTGTTATTGCCCTTCAAATTGTTGAAGTTCAGGAAGAAGAAGATGGAGTTGTTAAATCTTTTCCATGTCATAATAAACACCATGAATTTGTTTTCTTTCTTCTCAGTTTTTATTTGTTGAACAGAATGGTTACTGAACTTGAATGTCGTTACATTGCTGAATCTATTTGTAAACTCAGTTGCTCATCTTTCATGTCTTTGATCAGTTCTAGAGAGAAATAATGTAAGTTCAGCTTTCTGTATCCGAAGAGCATTGCTGGTTGGTTCTGGTAAAATTTATTTATTTATTTGTTCTTCATCAAATTGGCTTTATTGCAACAAGTTGTATGCTTACATGTTTAGGGGCTATAAGAACACTTTAACAGCAGCTGTAACTCCTCAATGTAGAGACTTCAGATAGTTCATATTCCCTTGAATCCGTACATCAACAACTACAAAAATTAATTCCAAGGCCATTTGCCTTTCAATCCACAGTTGATGAGAAATAATCATTAAGTGACAAATTATAAGAACCTTTTTTTTGTTTGTTGAAGAGAATAAAAATGGATGAATAAAAAGAAGGTTCCATGAACGAGGCACTCAAAAACTATATATAAAAGAAAATCAAATAAGCCAAAAGCGGTCCTCAAATACCAAAAAAAACAAAGCTAAGCGAAAAGTTTCCAGATATGCCGCTGAAGATTGAGTATCTGAAAACGAGATTCGAACAAAAATCTTATTTCCGACAAGTAGCAGAAACTACACCTCCAAGTTATGGGAGGCTACTTTTGTCTCCAAGAGATCAACCAAACCAAGATCATGAAAACGAATTCCAACTTTCTATTATGAAATGGAATATATAAACTAATACTGCGAATCAACTAGAGGGGTCGATCCCCTCTCTCACTCCATCCGCGCTACAGTCTCAACAACATGAGCAGCTGAGGTCCCCAAATCATCATGGGTCGGAGGAGGCTAGATTACTTCCCTAACCAACGGGGAAGCTACGGGAGAAGGAGTACTCCTAGGACTCTGATCTAATGCCACCTCCCGAGTAGGAGGAACAACTTGCGGGTCTACAGTAGTCAGAAGGGCACAGGAATGACCAAAAACACCACATTTGGAGCACCGTTTGGGTATCCATTCATACTCCACTCGAACACGAATCGGCTTATCGCTCAAACAACAAGCAAAATTGATCTCATAAATAGGCTCATCTGCAGCTGATAGCTCAACACAAAGTTTGGCAAATGCAAGTCGAGTCATATCAGAAGTATGTCGATCACTAAAAAGGGGCCTCCCAATCCTGCTGGCTATTAGACCAAGACATCGCTCATTCCAAAGAGGAAACGGTAGATTATGTAGCCGGATCCACACAGGTACTTTGGAAACCTGTGATTTGTCAAACACAAAATGAGGGTGCCACTTCTGTAGGACAATGAATTTTCTACCAAAACCCCATGGACCTTTCTCGAGGATCAACTGTAAAGCCTCCTCTGAATGGAAACGAAAGAGGAAAAAACCGGTACCCGTAGATATAACATCCTCAAGACCGCGAGTCTTCCATGCCCTCCTTGCTAGACATTGCATAGCAAGGAAGGGTATATTATACCCCGGAAAAAAAGCCGACTAAGCATCGGGTCCATTGGGGGAGACTACCAGCTCCTCCAAGGGCTGATGAGGCATTTTGTCCATGTTGCAAGTTCGGTGTTGGCTGTGGGTGAGAAGCAGCCGGTGGCGCTGGGAGGACTCCATTGGGCGGAGGGAGCTGGTGAACCTGCACCGATGATGAAGGATGGGTCTTCTCCATCGGTACCTGAGTAGGCAGTGGAGCACACACCTGCTGCGCGTCTCCCACCAGTCCATGCGCACTCGACGGTGGCGATGGAGGACGCCGAAGAGTGGCGCCTCCCGCGCCTGCTCCAACGTCTCCAAATGCTCCTTCTTCAACGATTGCTGGACTGGATTGCAAGGAGTCTCGCCTGGGATGGCGCTGTGGGCTCTTCGGTGAGTGAGAGCAGGCGGCGGCAGCTGGAGAAGGCATACCGACGGTAAGAACTTCGGTCCATTTTTGAGTGTTGTTGTGTAATCGATTGACAAAACCAGTTGAAGTGTTTTGTACATCGGGAAAAACCGAATCTGTTGTTGTAATTTGTGTGCCAATCGGATCACCTGGGATGTCGCCGGAATCTGTAGAGACGACGGCGGTGGCGGGGGCAGCAGCTTGTCTGGGCTGGTGGTTGACGGTGGCCGGAGTTTTGGATTTCCGTCTCCGGGGCATGATGGCAGAAAAAGTTGAGAGAAATTTTTCAAAAAAACTCCCTACTTTCTGTGAAAGATCTGTCTTCTACAGTTTAGTGCTACTTTCCTATATTATGAAGTGCTTTGACAGATTACTATTCACAATTGCTGCTAATGGACTCAAACGTTGTGAAGATATAGGGCCTCAAGAAGGTAAGATTTTGGATCTCCGCACCTGTTACAATCAACAAGCTTACGAAATGCGTCTCTGCAGGTAAATCCGGTTTCTACTTCAGACCGCCTTCCGAGCTCATTGTAACAGTACTCTTAAGGATTTGCAGAGGAAATCAGGTCAATTACTTGAGTTCAGGGTTCCTTGTTATTCTTATTTCCCATTGCAGGGCATGACAGGAGCATCCTCAGCGGTGAACTTTGCAGTATAAATTGACTGTTGTTCTGCAGTATACCTTACTGTTTATCCCTTACAGTGACAAGTTTTTGTATCATCTTGCTGATTGTAAAATGTGAATGAAATGGAAGCTGCTTATAATGTGCAGTTCTCACGTTCAGTGGCCATCCAGGTCTCGCATGGAACTCCATTGATTGACTTGATACATTACATACATGCTAGTTCGTCATCCAAGTTCATCCTTGTTGACAAAGTTGGATAATTGTTCTGCTAATACGACAGTCTTTCCCATTTTCTCACAGTTGCTGATAGAATTTGAAATTTTTGGGATGATCTCGAGAACTTAAACCTGTTTATCATGGTAGGTGGGGAAGGGTGTGATTGAAAAGAATTAAAATTTTTCTACAAATCATTTTCAGACGATGCAAACAGAAATATATTCTCTTTCAATATAAAAGAAGGATTTTCTGATATGACCAAGCTAGACTACATTCTGAATTGTGTCCATCAAAGACCACACTAAATTGCACGATGCATATACCAAAACAGTGAATCAGCCACTGCTTTTCCAAACAATTTCACAATGATCACATCAACCTAAAAAGACTCTAACCAGCCAGGAAGTTGTAGCCAAGGAAACTTAATAGCAGACACAAGTGTCGGCTTGTTTTTCACAAAATAATGAATCTTTCACAAGATGGAACATAATTACCCACCAACAATGCCAGGAAAAATATGCTCAACTTGAACAACATGTTCAAGAAATGCCTGATGAATGTTTCTCTAGCATCTTATATATGCATAAAGGGAGTTTCATAAATGAACATCTTTCTTAATCAAACCAGCAATATCAAATGCTACAATTAGTTGACTCAAGGTTGCGAAATTCCCATTGCACTGAATATCTCGTAGTGCAAATGGTCATTTCTCATAAATCACTCTACAGTTCACCACAAAGATACTAGGACTCTGGTCTTTCACTAGGCATGATTGACATAGTTCACCTTTGGAATAGAAAAATGCAATGGCATTCTGTTTGAACTCACAGCACTAGATTCCCAGAATGGATGCCACTTAAGATGATATTTGAGACTCTTGAATTGGTTTACATCTCATTAGGTGAAACCCATAAGTAGGAGTGGATTTTGTTCCCAGCTCATGAAATTCAAGATTAGCCATAAGCAACCTGATGCAAGAGAGTCAATGACTAGGATTACTTCCTAGATTATGAAAGCAATAGTCAGTCAACCAAAAAATATGGGTTATGGCAAACCAGTAAAAGTACATTATGATCATCTTGTCCCAATCACAACATTATTGAACACAAAAGGCTCCTATTCCTGAACCTTTAGCAGTGATAACTGTTCTTCAATGGAGCAATCCACATGACAAGACGTCCGACAAGACGCTGGTATAAGAATAAGACCAAGGCACCGCTGCTCCATTGGTGAAGGAGGGGAGCGTCTTGTACTCCGATATTCTACTGCATCTTGGAGAATGATGTTTCCTTGCTTGTCAATGCAATGGAAGCTACCTAAGAAAAATCGACCATCTTTAATTCCAATCAGCATCCTGCGAAAAAGCAGCCTCCTAGCCCGAGATACAAGATCTGAGCTACCCGGGTTAGAGCTAACTGAGATCCCTAGCTCTCTTGAAGAAGTCTCTACTACATCTTGCTCTAGGTCCATGTGAACTAATGGAAATAAAAACCGAGAAATGGTGTAAAAGTTTGGACCAATTAGGTAACAAATTAATAACTTGATGCTTCACACTACCACAGCATATAAATACGCATATCATATCCCTTTTCTCAAACCTAGTGATGTTATACCATAACCACTTCACAAAATAAGACGTAAAGAGGTTCAGATATAAGTAATTCTGTTAGTCTCCGCATCATTCAATTCCAGGGCTGTCTTATCAATGACCATTATTCATCAAGACAGGAACTTCCAAATGTAATGTTGACAGCATCAATGGATCTTTAGCTCCAAACCCTTATATGCTTTCAATGACAGAACATAAAACTTAATTCCAGTCAGCTACTAATCAAACAGACACAAGGTGAGCCATCAACAAATAGAATTAAAAAGAAGTATTGACCTAGCATTAAATCGAACAAGAAATAGACTGACAGAAGAAACCCAAAACGAAAAGGAAGAAAGAAAGACGATTAAGAGAAACCATCCAAAGTTTGAAGGTGGAAAGCCATAACTAATAGCTTTTGGAGTTCCTAGTTGGGTAAAGATCGTACCTTTTACGAGTAAACGAAAAGAAAAACAATTGCTTTTGAATTGGGATCGACAAGTTTAACTGAGCAGCTGCAAATTTTGACTATCTAAAAGTTAGTACATGAGACGGTAGCTGCAAACATAAGGAGGGAGGGCAGAAAAGCAGAGAAGTCATGAGCTTTAATAATAAAGATTTATCTTAGTTCAATATTAAAAAATAAAAATGCATTTATAATAATTTAAAAACAAAATACATTTTAAAAGGATTTTCAGGGTCACACTCGCTCTATCCATATGTAAACACATATAGAGGACTCTCTCGACTTGACTCTCTCTCTCTCTCTCTGTTTTTCTATTTAGGGTTTTGCGCTCAAAGGTACGAACTTTCCGCTAAAAAGCAACTCCAAATACTCCTTATTTTGCCCATCTTCAAAATTCTATTCCTGCTTTTCTATTCTTTTCGTTTTGAACACTTCACTGGTTGTAGGGACTGGTTCCATTGAAAAGACCATTGTATGTTGATCCGTTGGATTTTTTTTCAGCGTTTGTCATGATAGTTATTCAGAATTTGTTTATACTTTCAGGAGGCAATGCGTGAAACTGGGAAACGTTCGCGTTTTCAAAGAGATCAGGATGCAGACAACAGTAACCAGAAGCGAAGACTGAATGCAACAGATGAAAAAGGAAATGATGAGTTGGTTGTTTATCGAATATTATGCCCAGATGGGTTTATTGGTAGCGTTATTGGAAAAAGTGGGAAGATCATTAATGCAATAAGGCAAGAGACTAGAGCTAAGGTTAAGGTAGTGGACCCATTTCCTGGTGCCAAGGATAGGGTCATAATTGTGTATTGCTATGTTAAGTCCAAGATAGATGTGGAGGTTGACGAGGACTTCAATGAGAGAGATCCTTTATGCCCTGCTCAGGATGCTCTTCTCAGAGTTCATACTGCAATTTGTAATGCGGTTGCATCTACTGAAGATTATGAAAAGAAAAGGAAGGATAAGGAGGAATGCCAAATTCTTGTTCCGTCTAGCCAGTCTGCTAATATCATAGGTAAGGCTGGCATGACTATCAAGAAATTGAGGGGCAAAACAAGGGCAAATATTAAAGTTGCGGCAAAGGATGCCTCTGATCCTGAACACTCATGTGCTATGGACTTTGACAACTTTGTAATGGTTAGTAGCTCAAAGTTTAAGCACATTTTAATGGTTGAATCTTTGCTATATATTCATGGCTGATCTAGTTGTATTGTAGAGAATTATCTGTTTTCTGTTTGTTGGATATATGCAAGTTCCTGGAATTTGTTTTGGGAAACATATGACAAATCAAAGTTTTGAGTGCCATGAACGAGTTCTTGTTTCTTTATATGTGAATAAAATGTTTGTGATTTTCATGGACGGTGCTGGAACCCGAACAATTTATCTCATTTAGGCTTGTAAGTCGCATTGTAGCATGTGGCTGCACACAGAAGGTCCATTCTTGGATATCTGTAATTTGACTTTTTCATTTTTCAGTTTTAGACTGATGCCTCTTGTTGATTTTGAGCAAATTTTTAGCCTAGTGTGCAGTCATGCTTTCATGTTTTTTGATTGATTAATCTTTTCATGTTGTGATATGGTCAGTGAGATATCCTGGAGAACTATTTTCTTTTGAAGCTATTCAGCTCCTGTAACTACTTCGTTGGAGTTCATAGAAACCATACTTTTGATCTCTGGAATTTTGACATTCATTTGATGTCTGCACTATGTTGTTATTGTATACTTCTTCCATTTGTGGCTCTTAAAATCTATTATGATGGGAGCAGATAACTGGTGAGCCAGAAGCTGTGAAGAAAGCCTTATTTGCAATTTCTGCAATTATGTACAAGTTTAGTCCTAAAGAAGAAATTCCCCTGGAGACAACTCTGCCAGAAGTTCCTCCAAACATCATTATTCCAGCAGATCTACCTATTTATCCTCCAGGTGGATTATATGCCAATGCAGATTCTATAGTTCCTTCCAAATCTGTTCCACCAATATTAGGGGCTTCAAATGTTCCTGAACTTCAGGGATATGGGGAGAATGGGAGTTCGTGGCCTGTTTATTCATCTAACCTCCCAGTTCTTCCTAGTTTTGGCAGTTCTTCCCAATCTGAGGAGTTAGTTATACGAATGCTCTGCCCCTCAGACAAGATTGGCCGTGTCATTGGCAAAGGAGGTGGTACTATCAAAAGCATAAGGCAGGCTAGTGGAGCTCATATTGAGATTGATGATACAAAAGCTGGCCGCAAGGAATGCATCATCACAGTTACAGGAACAGAGGTTGGAATTTGGTCTCTTATTTGAATCTCTGTTAGTATGATGTACGTAGGACGAGTAGAAGAGAACTTAAACTGGTAGCTAAAACTCATAGAAATTAGGAATTTGGGCTCTTGGATGTTGTAGATTGCTGGAATCCAGATTTCAGGTCTGAAATTTTAGTAACAATTGTTGAAACTTCAGAGTTGGATTGCTGAAAAGTTTAGCTGCAAAATTGCTGGAATTTTAGTGATGGAAACAATTAAAGGGTTAGTTCTAGTAATTGTTCGTAGGATAGGAAACTAGGAAACACTTCTAAGGTCTAAGAATCACTCTTAGAAGAAACCGTCATACCTTTTACTTGAAAACTCAAAGTTTATATCGGAAATGTAGGTATTCTAATTGAAAGGTTAATTACACTATATATAGAAAACTCTCAAAACCCTAATTCTAATGGAATAGAAATCCTACTAAACTTTCAAAATAAGAATATAATCCTATTTGATAAGGATTCTTATTATTCCTTAATAAACTTAACACTAAACTAATAAGATCAAAATAAAGTAGAAATATTTTCCTTTTCTAATAAAGAAAATTAAACTAAGAACTCAATTTTTTTTATTCTACATCATCCCTCTTGGCTTGAGAAGAGTCAACCTCAGCCATTAAATGTTGTTGAGCATGTCTTCCTATTTATCCGCTGCTACCCTTGCTTCAAAGAGGATGTAATTCCAATGTAGTTCCAATATTCCACCTCATTCCTTGTCTCAATGTTCCAAACATGCAGTGTATCATCTTATGAGTTTTATTCAATGTACTGGCCCTTTAAGGTAAAGTTTGGCTCAATAGTTGTATTTGGAGACGGTTCCATAATGAAACCACATGACTTCTCTACCTTATAGTTATCAAGAACATAAGTATTGTTGCTTCTTGTAGTAAGAAACATTAACTTGCAATCGTTTCTGAATTTTGACTTTGCAAAAGCATTCACAATTTCTCCTTTATTCATAAGTTGTGTTAATTTTGCATCTTCATTCAGATCATGAAATGAATTTGAAACATTTTTCAGGAGCCCCCTTTTGATTTTCGCCCCATATTGCCATTTACTTTCTTAACACCAAGGATATTACTAAATTTTGTGCAAAGAGGCTCCAAAGCCCTTAGTGGTTGCCGGTTAATCTTTTCAGCTCCCTATTCTGTTGTTCCTGTGCTTTGTTCAGGTGTTTCATCTTGTTGTTTAAGTGTTTTCAACTTATTGTTCAATTTTTTCAGCTTTAGGGTTTGTGAAAAAAAAAACCACTTCCTCATGCTTCTTTATCTTTAATGATTTGATCATTTGCCATTGTTAATCTCTCCATTTCACAAGTACCTGATTACCTTTAGCATATAGGCTTGAAGATTCTAATTGATTAGTTGATCGAGAGGTGCCAACTGTCTTACCACTAAGAACACACACTTCCTCAGAGATAGTGTCTGTTAAATTTGAGGGATCAAAATCAGAATATGATTATCCACCAAAAAGTTTTGCTTCTGCTACGTATTGATTAGTATCAGCACCTCATCTTGTTTATTAGCTTATTTTTTTTCATATTTAGCATCAAGTGTAGGTTGATGGTTTGCAGAATTCTTTCCTGTGGAGCTTTGACCTTTTGAGAACAAATTTCAAGGCTATCTATCCTCTCCATAATTTGTTAGGGTTTCTTTCTTATGGAAGTTGTAACCAGGGAGTTAGTTATTGGTGCACTTTATAAAAGAGGATCATCAACATCCAATTTTTTTGTGATCCTCAGAATTAATTTATCTCGCTGTTGATCATTGAATATTCCTCTAGATGCCCTTCCATTACGCATCACCATTGGTGAACCCAAGCTCTAATATCAAACTGATGTAGACGAATAGTAGGAATATCAAACTAGCATTTAAAACTAAGAAAAATTAGGGATTTGGGCTGTTGGATTTTAGACTGCTGGAAATTCAGATTTTAGGTCTAAGATTTTAGTAACAGTTGTTGAACTTCAGAATTGGATTGCTGGAATTTTAGTGAAAGAAACAATGGGGCAGTTCTAGGAATCACTTCTCGTCCTCTGATTTCCTAATGGAACTATCATTTTGCAGTCACATGATGATTTGAAATCCATGGCTGTTGAAGCTGTTCTATTGCTCCAAGGGAAGATTAATGATGGAGATGAAGCCGCCACTAGCATTCGGCTACTTATTCCATCTAAAGTAATTGGATGTATCATTGGAAAAGGTGGTTCAATTATAAATGAAATTCGAAAGAAAACTAAAACCAGTATTTGTATATCCAAAGGTCACAAGCCTGAACGTGCAGACCCCAATGAAGAACTTGTTGAGGTCTGATTGATCAAGCCTATGAATTTTTTTGTTAACTACCTTTTTGTTTGTGTGCTGACCTTTCAACTCAATAGGTGGCAGGGGAAGTTGTTAGTGTGAGAGATGCCCTTGTCCAGATCGTGTTACGGCTTAGAGATGATGTGCTAAAAGAAAAGGACAGCGGCCATAACTCTGTTGGTGCTGATTCTTTGTATCCCAGTGGTACTAGTTTTTCTGTACCATCTATCCTACCTTCAGTTGCTCCACTGAGTTATGACAGGGCAGAAACTAGAAGTGGCTTGGGCCTGCTTTCATCGAGGAGCCTTTATGGATATGGATCTTTATCAGTATGTTCAGCTCATTAATCTTTAACTTACAGTTAAATTCTCGTTTCATTATTTGATAAGACCTTTATGCTGTCAACTTAATGATTTGGGGTCATTTGTATTGATTCCTGATGATAAGGTGTGATAAATTTGTTTGTAGGAAGTTAATTTGTTACCCTTCTTTTTGTTTTTGGGTGAAAGGCCTACAATCCATGTTAGCACAATACTTTTTAGTATTTTCTGCAATCTAAGAAATACATTATCCAAATACAAAATTGATAACCTTTCTAGACTCTACAGGTCTGTTTAGTGTTTCCAACCAAGTGGCATCCTTTCTCAATGAGACTTTTTGGTCCTTTTCATTTGTTTTTGTGTATTAGGATACTAATTGAACTTTCACTACTGCTCGATTTAACAATCCAAGTGGACATGTCAGTCAATGCACAAAGTTTGAAATTTGAAGTCAGATTTTCATTTCTAATTTTTTGTTTTTATTTCTGTTTCCTCTTATTTCGACCTTGCTTAGTTAGATGCAATGATAATTTGCTGGCTCAGCCTGAAACAGAGTTCACTTTATTGGATATTGCTTTTTATTAAAAAAGTGTATTAATTAGTTTATAGTCAAGTTAGCATTAGTTTATTTCTTGTACTTTTCCTTATCAGGTGGGAGAGAAAAGCTATGGTTCAATGCCTTTGTATTCATCATCTAAGCTGTATGGAGGGTCAGTACCTTGCTCAAGTCTTCTATCAACATTTCATTATTTGACCTCTTTTACCAAGCTGATTTTCTTTACTGATGTAGGTTGCCGTCACCCTCAACTCTTGACTTGTTAGTGCCTGCCCATGCTATGGGCAAGGTGATGGGCAAAGGAGGGACAAATATGGACAACATTCGCAAGGTTTGTTCTTCACTTTTATCTTTTGATATGGTTCTCTCTGGATATTTTGGCAAATAAGAACCTAAACAGTTAAGCACAGCTACTTTACTGCAGCTGAAAAAATGCTGATATTTGTGTGGTTTTGTGTTCACATCAAGTGTTGAATTGCTTTGCCCTTGATAATTATTCCTAATCCATTTTTTCTTCTTCACTTCATTCGGATTTCACTTGAAAAAATTCTACACAAGCATCAAAGCATGATCTTGATTTCACTGAATTAATATCTATTATGACATACTTAATTTATTATGTTGCCATTATCTATAAAAGAGCAACGCTCAAATTTTCATAAAATGATGGACAAAAATAGAACCCTCACTGTTTTTTCAGATTACTTTACTGGATATGTTTATGATGTCAATTACATCATTAATATGTCTTCCAGAGGGTTAGAGTTTCCTTTTCATTATTTCTTAAGAATTAATGATTACTCTTTGCAAGGATTTCATGTTGGAACTATATGTTGTGTTGATTTTGTTAATGAACGAAGCTCATACATAGTGACAGTACGGAAATCAGAGTTACACTTGTAGAAATTTGACATCGTTCTTACTTGTATGAATGCATTACAATGCCAAAAATACAGGTGCAATTTAGGCCTACTTTCCCATTTAATTGTGTTGAAATATATACACAAATAAGCAAATAAGTCTGGCTCTCTCTCTCTATCTACACAGACGCACAAACTAACACGCATGTATGCATTTGTAAATAGACTTTAAATTTGGCTTCAAAGTGTTGTGGATCATGAATGTACTAGCTTGTACATCAAAGTTTTCTTTTGTCAGTTAAATTCATGGGAAGTTGTCATTGTAGATTCACAGTATTGTTACTCACAATAATGGTGAGTCTTTACTGTTGGTGTTTTGTTCTCATTCCATATGTTCCTATTTCAGATATCAGGAGCCATTATAGAGATCTCTGATGCGAAGTCTGGTAGGGGCGATCGAATTGCTCATATATCTGGCACACCAGAGCAAAAGCAGGCAGCCGAAAACTTGATCCAGGCATTTATAATGGCCACCTGAGTTTTGAAATGTGTTTTGAGGTTTGAGCTGTATGGTAAAGATCTAGGAATTTGTTCCTCAAATATTTCCTTAGTTTATTTAGGAGGTGTCTGCTCAGGGCTTCATTCCTAGGTTTCTAAAATCAGACTATTCCTGTTCTTTATACCATGGTGCCTGTGAGGAATATCATGGAAGATTCATGTCCAGACGATGTCGCGGATATAGGGTTCTGCCATTGTTGCCTACTCCTCCTTTCAATCTGCAGATCTTAGAACTAATTAGGTTGCCTTTCCTTTCCTTCCAGTTTATCAGTCCTTGTCATTATCAACTATGAATCCTTGTTTCCCTGCTCACAGTTATGTGATCGTGCCGTGAATTACTTTCAATAATCGTAGTTGCCAAACTCATAATGCATGTTTCTCTAGCCTTACATATCTTGCTCGATGCTTTCTTTTATTATAATCTTTTCTTTCCATGATGTCAAATTCTTTGCAGATACAGATTATTATCTGCTAGATTTTTTTTCTTGTTTTGCACGTATGGTGCAACTTAACAAAAAGCAATCTCTCTCTGTAAAATGTGAATTGCCCACTTTGATTGACTATTTGGAATTCATACTAATCTGCTTGTATATAAATTTCTTGATTCTTCCTCCTCAAGAAACCATTGTGGACGCAAAACCTTTAAATGGTTTTATATCTTATGGTATCCTTACTCTTTTCTGTTAATTATATGTTCTTCAATCTAAATCACTGTCTAAGATTTTCTTCCAGGATCTGAAAAATTGAACGTTGACTTTTAAATTTATAATCGTTAGTCATGGTTCCCTATTCTTTTACATCAACTAGGGTAGTTCTTGGTGGAGGTCCTATGATTTTACTGTTCACAGTCGGAATTGATGATTAATGCTCTGTTCATCTTCTACTTCATTTGACAGCTTAACCATTTCTTTTTAAAGGTGAATGGCTGTTTGATATTGGACTAACTGAATTTGAGAGAGATGAATTTTTATCACTTATATATATCTTTTTAAGTTTCTTTTTTCAGTTAAGAGGATTTTATCTTAGACCTGCCAATCAAACCATTGTAGTTTTCTTTAGTATTTGTTTTCCAGATTTCGGGTTGTCAATCACATATTCAATGCTTGCTCCAATTCATCCTGCTGCCAGTATTTGGAAGTGTTTGAAGCAGCCCATATTGTGTCATACGCTTGGTCAACTTTCAAAACATTTTTCATGTTTCCAGTATCTGGTTTAGTCGAATTCTTTGACAAAGCTATGCATACGAGCTCAACTTAGTGCCTTGCACTCCTTATTTAGGTTATCATGAGTAAAGCATCTGTGCAATACTTGCTGTAAAAATGATTCCTCCTTTTTCAGTTTGAGAAAATACTGTTCATTAACCATCTAAAAGCAATCTCTGTCGGATCAAGTTGTCAAAACTTGCTATATTTCTATTCTCCATGTTCTGATTTGTTTGATAAATCCAGCTTTTTCAACTTGACTGTCTTAACATTCCGTAATCACTTCATGTAATGCTAAAATTTGAGGTTTATCATTTTCCTTATTTGAAACCATTGATTCTGGTATCTAGCTGAAGCACAATATTGAGTTCCCTACACTCTTATTTAGGTTTTCATTAGCCAGAATGATTGCATTTATATCTTAAATTTAGCACTTACTTCCCAATTCTTGATATATATTATTCTAAAGATGAATATCTCTGGAGTTCAATAGGCAGAATCATTAGCTCATGCTAAGCTCTGATAGCTGTAGTTGATAATGCCCTGCAATTCAATTTTGGTGAACCCCTAGTTTCCCTTGTTATACAGGTATGTAGGTTGTCATTCTATTGCTCACCTTTCGGATTGATATCCTAAACCATATATCCATTTTCCTATCGCTCACTTTAAATCACCAGCCATCGAGTGTCCTTATCTTTCCTCTTAACCCTATGCATTTGAATTGATTCTTTTGAAAGAAAGTTTGAGAATCAACAAAATTGCTACTTGGTATAGAACAAGTACTCTTATCTAGCAATGTGTTATCCCTGTTTGATATGGTTATTTGGTGTCATTGTTGTCTAAGATGGTGTATATTTTTGGCCTGAATGTTTTTGCTTTGGATAATATTTGTATAATTTTCTGGATGATATACTTTGATCTGTTCTGGAAAACCATAGTTGCAGATATGCGACCTGTCTCTCTCTCTATATTATATATATATATATATATATATATATATATATAGCTATTCAGTCACATTTATTTATCTTGTAACATTCAAATCAAGAAATGTGCTCTTGTAACTTAAGAAAATGGCTAAAAGATTCAAACTTTCTGACAAATTTAAGTGTCGGAATTTGTCCATTGGCTTTAGGACTATGTTGCCAAACCCTACTAGCAAACCCATGAAGGGTCGAGATTGTCAATACCCAGATTGTAAAAAATTTGATCATTTATGGAGTCCCAGACGAGGACATTATCTTTGACTTTAGAATCAAAAAGTGAATATCCAACGTAAGAATGCACCATTAAGGGTCTGTTCTTATCTTTTTAGGTTGCACAGAGACAGAATACGTGTCATGACCATCCAACATCAGACTTTCAACTCGCTCTGTAACCTATAAAAACAATAGAAGCCGTAATTATCATCATGATTTTATTATATAATTTCAAAATAATCGTAATTTAACTGACATTTAATTCAATATAAAATTTATTAATGGTCTTATAAGTTCATGAAAAGCCGAACGTAATCTGTGTTCCAGGCTGAGACAAAGACATTCCTAAGTGAAGTGTGATGCCCACTTCTGAATTTGCAGACAACGACAGATGCTGTGATGTAAAGAACTCTAAGAAGTGGGCTTTTTCAATTTTGTAGAGAAGCGTGAGGTACTGAGTCACGCTAATTTGTATTGGAAATTGGAACGTGTGCCTACAGGTGCATAAAACGACAACATGGGAAGCGTAAAACGACATCCTAAGTTGAACATGCTTTGTAAAGGAATGATACACAGCCCAAGATCGCTGCTTTTTATTCGTGTTTAGAGAAAAATGCTACCTTTGTTGTTGTTCACGGTAAATTATTGAGTATTGTGTCGATAGTATTGTTGCGGACACCCTTTCCACCGTTAATTTCCTCGAGTTCAACTTCTCAAATGGCAATTGCGAGGAGACGTCTGCTGTGTTTGTTAAACAGAGTTTGTAGAGAAAGTAGGAGTTTTGGTGCTCTTCCTCAAGGTAACAATCCCTCGTCTTCTCAAGAACTCATCAACTTGGAGTATGAATTCAGTGCCCACAAGTAAGCTCTCTTTTTTTTGTCTCCTTGCTATTGGTTGATTATGTTTGGTATAAGCCATAAGGGGTAAGAGTAAGATACATGGGTATGTATGCTTTTGATATGTATGCATGTCTTGCAGTCAGTTACTCCTTTTAAGATTACGTCGTAAGATATCTAACACTGTGCTTGCGTTTCAAACTAAACGAAGCTAGAAGTGATCAGTTTCTTTCAGTTCGGTCGCTGTTGCGAATCTTTGATTTAAGAAGTTCGCAGGGAGCTTAACAATCTGAGATTGCATGTACGAATGATTGTGGTAATGTTGGGAACGGTGTGCTTAATGACGCAGCAGATCGTATTGTCTAGCATATTCTGCAAACCAAATTGATCGTGCTTGTCTATGAAATCCAATTGTTCATGTCCATGCTTGACTGGCACACGTCTCTTAAGTCTATATATATATATATATATATATACATGTAATATGTATATGAGTATGTGTGTGTATACATACATACATATATACATACATACATACATACATACATACACATATATATATTGCTGCCTAAGTAGTCTATGGCGGTAGGTTTTGAGTAGAAGTAGAACTGTGAAGAATGATTTGATTCCTTGAAGGCAATTTAGGAATATGAAATATAAAAACCCGAGCTTATGGGTCTGAATAAAATGTCCGAGGATAATCAAACTACTATGGAGAAGCAAAAATGGTAATTTAATGGATAACCCTGCTGATGTTGGATATAGATAAATTATTTAAAATAACTTGCATTGGAAATTGCTAAGATTGTGAGGAAGTATTTATGGGTGGTATATGAATTATGCTCTGCTTCCCATAAGGTGAGTAAGTGTTTCTCCTAAGTTAAACCAATCTGGTTTCATGTAGTTACCACCCAGTTCCGGTTGTGTTCTCTCGAGCAAGGGGATCTTCTATATGGGATCCAGAAGGCAACAAGTACCTGGATTTTCTTGCAGCCTACTCAGCAGTTAATCAGGTAGCAAAAATGGGTAAACAAGTCACTGTTCTTCCCCTAAAATGAATATATTGTGACTGCACAAGATATTCTGTATCCCCAAGGTTCAAGTGAAAAACAAAACTATAGAAGCGATCATTGCTTAGGGTTTTCTCTAAGTAGCAGCCTTTATTTTTTAAGAATTGGGGTTAGTTGTATAGCTCTTTTACAGGGACATTGTCATCCAAAGATCATGAGAGCATTACAAGAGCAGGCAGAAAGGCTGACTCTTAGCTCTAGAGCCTTTTACAATGATAAATTCCCAATCTTTGCTGAGCACCTTACAAGCATGTTTGGCTATGATATGGTACTACCCATGAACACTGGTGCCGAGGGTGTGGAAACAGCTTTGAAGTTGACAAGGAAATGGGGATATGAGAAGAAAAAAATTCCTAAAGATGAGGTAATAACACTAAACAGTTCTGATTATTATGGAAATTGCATGGTCTATAATAACGTACCAATCATGCTTGCTGAAGAGTTGCTGATTGTACAAGTGAGGTTGTCAAAAATATTGTTAAAAATAGATAGGTTCAGGCAATGGAGAAATAAGAATATAGGTTTTGTGCTGTAATCTGTACTACCTTCATATAGTCTTACATGGAATACATTGCGGATTTTGTATCCATCATGATCATGGCATTATGGTCAGTGCTACTTGCTTTAAAAATAAAATTTAATTGAATCATTGAAACTAGCAGTTCCAGCTGGTAATGTGTTATGTGCCTGTGCTTGGGATCGAGCCAAGGACATTCTTAGGAAAGTTAATCTCTTTCCCTTTATTTATGTTGGTTCCCTTCCTTGCAGAACCTATTTTTGGTGATGAAAAACTGGCAGCACTTGTCAAAGACAAGGTTTGCCGAGATTGGTCTAAATTACTCTACTCCTATTAGCTAATTTTTATGATAACTTCTTCCTTACTTTATTGCACAACGTAATAGTCTTATATAGGCAAAGAAACATAAAAGTTCCACCTAAACTAGGACTCCTAAAAAGACTCCTATTCAAGCTGTTTTTATTAACATAACTATAACAGAAACTAGGGCAGAAATAATAGACTCCTATTAAAAATAAAATACTCCTCTAATAGACTCCTAATAAAACACTCCTCTTTGCAAGTAGTAGGTCCTTCCCACAATGCATCCATATCATAGTGCCTAAAACTCCACTATCCAGGGCATGTATAATGTCTTGGGCTTGCAACTACAAGACATCTAGTGTTAGAAGATATCATCAAAAAGGGAAGAAAATTCTAGCATTTAAACTCGAAATGGAAAAAACATATATTGAATTCATCTTCTTTGTATCAGTAGTTAGCTTTTATTTGTCCTGGCATTTTTTGACATAAACATCTGAAATATAGGACTCACTAAAGCGACACTAAGACTATTTGTCCCCTATATCATCTACTCTACTTTTCGGAGAGAACCAATGTATAGCAATGGATATGTTAAAATTAATTTAGCCCTGACTTCAATAGCCTCTCTAATCAAACGAAACTATCAGTCGTTCTCTTGTTTTTTTAAACTGGTGCCATGTGTAGGCCATTATTGTCTCTTGTTGTGGTTGCTTCCATGGCCGTACATTGGGGGTCATCTCCATGAGCTGTGATAACGAGGCTACACGAGGTTTTGGACCATGCTTGCCTGGCCATCTTAAAGTTGATTTTGGTGATAAGACTGCCCTTGAGACGATTTTTAAAGGTTTGTCTACAATAAATGGTTTGATAGATTATGGTGGAGTCGATAGTTGCTTAAATGAGCTCCTTATGATTACATTCTACACACTTTCTTAGCAATCCTTTATGTTGCTTCAACATCGTAATATGAGCACATAACTAAAATGTAGTCATAATTTTGTTTTGGCTTGCAGAAAAAGGAGATCGAATAGCAGGGTTTCTTTTTGAACCTATTCAAGGAGAAGCTGGGGTAGGTCCATGGGAAGTGCATTATTATTGTATTGCACATTTGTGGATTTTTTTTGTCAATCTGTATGTTCATTTAACTCTTTAGCCTGAAGTTTCGAAATTGATCTACCATGTTATTATTCTGATATGTTGCCCCCTATCATTATTTGTCAGTGTTCTAATAAACCTGAGGCTAACTCATAAGGATTTCGGAGATGGTTCTGGTCATTCATATGGTACTTAATGTGTTCGAATGATTATATTTAGTGTATGGTCCATTATTGTGATCTGTACAACATCCATTTTAGTTTGAACAATTTCTTGATACGTAGTACCTTCCATTATTGAGAGATCACAAGATTCACTCATATTGCCCGTTTCTTATATTGAAATTAAATTTTAATTTCAGCACAAGATACATTGACACACTAGGGTTACTATATGAATGATTCTTAGCTTTTATTCAACAGTATAAGCTTTTGAGTTGAATGATTCATTGATGTAAGTTCCATTCAATAGCTAAAAGAAGTTCAATAATTCGAGTCTTTTTGATCAAGCTCACTGTAAATTGTTAGCTTGTAACCAAGCCAACTCTTTCCTGAATAAGTTTGGTAGAGAATCCTATCCTTGTCCCTTTTCAACTTATTGACATTCAGTGTGATATTTCTTTTTTCCTTTTGGTTGTGAGGTTGTCATTCCTCCAGATGGTTACTTAAAAGCTGTCAGAGACCTTTGCTCTAAATACAATATTTTAATGATTGCTGATGAAATTCAAACTGGATTAGCACGGACAGGAAAAATGCTGGCCTGTGATTGGGAGAAAGTTCGTCCAGATGTGGTGGTAGGCACATTTCTCCCCCCATTTTGAGTTTGATAGTGTTTTTTAGTGGTTTTCCATTTATTGGATGTGAAAGTGGCATGTCTATGGGGCATATTTTTATTTGCAGGTAAGTTAAGTATGTGCTTCAAGTAGTCCAAGAAAACGTTATGGTCCTTAGTTCTATACACAATGGTTGCTTTTATAGTGGAAATATAGTGTCAAGATACTTTAGAACAACAGTCAACATATTGGTCTTGTTTCATGGTTCTAGATGCCATTTCGTGCCTAAAACAACCAGATTTTGAGAAGGCTCTTGTGTTTTGTATTTACATTTCATTTGGCACCGTTGCTATTGTCCACTACTTGGAGTTCAATTCAAAACTGCATAAATCTATATTATCAATGGTTTTCCAAGCCAATATCTACATGTCTTATGATGGAAGGCTAAATGCTTTCGACACCAAACTAATCTCTCTTTCCTTGTCACCAGAGCATACTAAGATATGTCCTTCTTATCATTATCATCACTGCATTCTCATTAGTATTGACCAATCATTTCTTTGGTTTTCCGCATCTCCAAAGTTAGAAATGATAATATAGATTAAACTAATGGGTTGGCTTGAAAACAAGCAATTGTCTCATGAGGACCTTCAATGCTTTCGTTTTTCTGAAACCAACTTTTGTTTCATTCCCCTTCGACTTGTACTTACACAGTCATGGTACTTCTCTCTATTCTCATATTTAAATGATTTCTTGTGAGTTCAATAAAAATTTTATCGAGTAATTTTACCAGTTCTAAGAATTATACTTACTAAACCATGTTGTGCCCACAATCAAATTACTTTTTCCATTATGATCATTGTCAGATACTGGGAAAGGCATTGGGTGGTGGAGTGATACCGGTAAGTGCAGTGCTTGCAGATAAAGATACAATGCTTTGCATTCGCCCTGGAGAACATGGAAGGTTCACCACTTCAACTGTTTTTCAAGTTTAGTTGTCTTGATGCGATTTTGTTTTTCTTTTGCTGTTCCTCAATAGCTTGCAATTCATTATCCTATGAATAGCTGCAGTTTCTTTTGGATCGTTAGACTCGTCTCTCTCACAATTCTTCCCTTTCCGTTCAATTTTTCTTACTCTCTGAGTTGATGTTTGATTGCCTTAGAAGTTCTGAGTCTGCTTATCTGGTTGATCTCAGCACATTTGGGGGAAATCCTTTGGCCAGTGCAGTTGCCATTGCCTCACTAGATGTCATTAAAGATGAGGGCCTTGCTGAGAGGTAATTTATATTATCCAAATTACATAAACAACTTCGTAAAATGCATACCTACTTGTTAATCCACAACGTTTGGTGCTTCTTAAATTTCTGAAATTTATCTTTTAGGTGTACAAACATTTTACACACGATAAAATTATCCAAAATTGTATTGACCAAACCATATTCAAAATATATGGCACTATAACACTTTCCTATTCATGCAATGACTTCTTCACTAGCCTTCTGTATGCCATTTACTTTTTCTTTTTTCTGCTCTCTCTTTAATATTCCACGAATGATTACTATTTGACCCATTTCCCTGTTATAAAGAAATATTGTCAAAAGCCGTCCGTGAAGGCAACGTTCTCTGCAAGATGTATCCCAGTGAATATGATTTTCGTGTCCTTTGTTCGCCTGATGTGACTTCATGCTTCCAACTCCTCCCTACTTCTATTGGCTTTTTTTATTTATACCCATTTCCTTTTGAAAGAAGTGATACTGAAACACATTTACTTGAGCTTGTGATCCTTAGATCTGCACAGTTGGGAAACGAACTCAGGCATCAGCTACTTGAGGCTCAGCAGAAGTTTCCTGAATACATCAAGGAAGTACGTGGAAGGGGTTTGTTCAATGCTGTGGAGTTCAACAGCAAGAACTTGTCCCCTGTTTCTGCTTTTGATATTTGTCTGAAGTTGAAGGAGAGAGGAGTTCTTGCTAAACCCACCCATGACACCATTGTTAGGCTAACTCCTCCACTCTCCATCAGGTAACTAATGCTAAGTGGTGAATACTATTTTCGCCGAGCATGTGTTGATTCCAATCTAGTCTGGTGTGAAGTGGTAACGATCATCATGTGATTCATTGGAAAAGAGACGTTTAGGTTGATGTTGGTGAAGTCAAAGGTCTTTTTAACTACAAAGAGATGAATGGAAAACTAAACGGTAATATAATATGCTGTTTTTGGAATCCTGAACGGAGTGTTTTTATATCTGCTGGGTCTTATGTGGTAGGCTTAGTTGGGTTATCTTGAACTAGCCATTATATCTGGTTTAAAGTGGTACAAACTCGTGTAAGTATATGTAGCATTGTGAAAATCTTTCTGAAACTAGGAAGGATTTTTGAAACATGCATGCACACATGCGTTTGTGGACAACAATATATATCTGTTTTAAAGTGGTGATTGCATACCTACCATATTCTGTATTCTGCCAGACATTCTATCTCAAGTTAGGAAGACTAATAGGTATAAGCAAAGCAACATGCATTTGTGGGCAGACAATCATGATGGAGGTTTAGGGTAGAGTGTTCCTTGAACTGCCATTTATAACAGGCCAAAAAAAAATTTGTTTCAGTTTGGATGAACTCCAAGAAGGCTCAAAGGCTTTGCACGATGTTCTGGAACTTGATCTACCAAAGATGCTGAAGGGCAAACCAGAAAAGGTCAACCCTACTGTTCCTACTACATGTGACCGTTGTGGACGAAGTTTGTATTCTTCCAATTAACATGTTTGATTTTGCACATTGTCAGTGCTATTAAATCCAACTTGTTATCTACCATAGTGTGGCAAACAGATACCCTGAAATAAGTATCAGCTCATTTTTTAGCATCTTATGTGAAATAAGGGATTATGATGGCTCAGCATTATAATTAGCCCCTATGTTATATCCTTGTTGAAATGTAACGGAACATTTAGGTAATGGAATTTGCATATCCTTGTTGTTACGGGTAACTTCTATTTCTTGCTAACATGAACTCGGTTTTGGAAGGCAAAATTTTCACCTCATGCACGTCATCGACCTCACCCCATTCGAGTGTCGTACTTGCACGGATGTCAAAACTTACTCCTGTTGTGTGAAGCAGAAAACTCTTTCAGGCATTACACATATCCTCTTCACGTTGAGATTAAGCATTTCTTTACCCTGTTAAGGACAAGAATAAAGAATATGTAATGAGTTGGACCATATGGTGTGCAACTCATAATTGTTTCTGCAATTAATAGCCTGCATGCTTGTGTTAACACATGGCGTATCGTGGAGAGAGAAAGAAGCAGTTGCTTTCATGAATTCTGCTGCTGTACTGCTCGAGTTTTACTGCTGTATTGTTTAGACCAACTACCTGTCCGATCATAGATATGAAGAGGACTATCTTGTAATATCTCGCCATGAAGACCTCCGTTTGACATGCTCAGTATGAAGCTCAAACATCATAATTTCTGTGTACTGCATCTCTATAGTCACATGCATGATGGACATGTAGCTCTATAAAGTCGTCTTCTAATGTGCCCGCTTTTCTCTTTTTGTCTCCTTTTCTATTATGCTTGTTTCGTGCTTTACTACTTTTTGTGTAATGCATTAAGTTGTTAGCTTTGTACATCATGGCCCGGTATTGCTATTTATGACTGCTCTTCTGGTGTACAAAAGGCTTACCTAATCGTGATTTTACTTGCAATGGTCTTGTTATCATTAAAGCCAGACCATTGCAAGGCCATTGTCTTTCAAGCTGCATGTATGTTAATGTTATAGGCCATTTGTACGTGGGTACTTGAGAACATGATTTGTTCTTTTTGTATATTTTATTCAGCAGACACAGTAGAGACACAATAATGCTTAAAACTTTTCTTGCTTATATGATTTTGTAGCTGCAAGAGACAGATTATTACTTCTTCTTCTTATTTTTAATGATTCGGTCTATTACATGAGGGTGATGTTAACCCATGCTAGCCATATGAGCTCATAATATGAGTTGGAAGTGCATGTGGCCTACAAAGCTTTGGTTAAGCCTTAGCTGGATATCATAATTGTTTTCTGGAAAATGCCTAGCTTAGCTGTTATGGGAAATCATTCTTTTTGTAAAGAAACTTTAGTGGTTTAAGGGTTAGTATTAAAAAATATTAATAAAAGATTAAAAATGGTAGTTCTTAGGCTATAAATATCTAGATATGTATATGTAAATAATTAATTTACTTGATATAAATGAAGATTTATAATCAAAATAATTTATATTCACAATTTATAAATTTATTTTAAACTTAATTATATTAAACAATTTTAACTTTCTCCACAAATTATAATTATTTAACATAAAAGTTATAAAATGTTAAAAAATTAAAATAAAATTTATGTCTACAAAACATTTTGCTTGCTAATTTAATATAAAATTTTAAAATAATTGACAATGAAGAACTATAAACAAAATATGAATATATGTACACATAAAAATAATATTACACAATTATATTAGTAAATATATTATGTTAATTTAAATGAAATATGGGAATTAAAAAATGGTGAGCTTAAATTACATTTGATAATTAAGACAAGTAAGGTTGATTTTGCCTGATAGTTAGTGCTCTGAACTTTAAACTCTAAACTCTCAACCAGGAGAGTTTGACAGTGAAAGTAGAAAAGCACAAAGGCATGCAGGACCACCCGTAAGCCATTTCCTCTCTGATTCCAAAGAGTCAACTTGCTCCAAGTCCCTTATAACATTGCCTACATTTCCCAGATAAGAAGTCCGGGTAGGTCCTCCTGTCTTTCAAGGTGAAATAGCTCTTTCTGCTAACGAGTGGCTATAAACAATGAAAGTTATGAACGTTCACCTGCTATGATATGAGCCTGTCAATCACAAAAATGTGAAGTAACATAACACCATTCACCAAGTTCTGAGGAGTAGTGGGTACCACCTTAACAAAAATTGAGATAATAATATATATACTTGACATGAAAGCTAAGAACTGGGGGAATGAAGGCCTCCCTTCCCTACATTCCAAAAAGACCGGGACCACGACAATAACCAGAAGAAATGGCCAGTAGCTGAAAAATACACATCTTTATTCGATTAGAAAAAGGTCTGACTCTGATCCAATTGATTGCCTTTGATTACTAAAACATTTTTCTTGCTCAACTGTTGCTCTCATCAATTAACTTTCCATCTTCATTGTTCTGTGAATCTTGTACATAAAAGCATGGCACAAGTGGGGGCATGAAAGCAATATAGTTTGTCTTCCGTTTCTTTCACTGGGCATGAGTGTATTATTTCACTTTAATTTACATGTGAAGTTAAGATGCAACTCGCTCATTCTTGTACCTTTTGAATTATGTTTTTCGTACACATATTAGGTAGTTTTTTTCTACCATATAGGGGTAAAGTTGTGCATTATCAGACTTTTCTAAATTTCACTTTATTGTAGGACTTCGGACTAAATATTATGATGATATTGGATAGCTTCACGTAAAAAGGACATCCAATTCCTTAATCAGACCATGCTTATTACTAATACTTATTGTTCCTTTTCTCTTGTCAGCCAAGAAACTCAAGAAGCTACGTGTGCAAGACCAATGTACATAATAAATACATAAGAACCTTAACACTTGGGGATAAGAAAAGCACTTGTCATTATTTGAAATGTCTGTATCAAAAATAAGTTCGTTAACATGTAATATTATGAGTTATGGTATATCTATTGTTTTCGGGTCACTCTTCCTTCGCCATTTCCTGGAGCACCCGATAGCAACTATCGACCAGCCACAACCACAACCACAAGCTTGTATCCAATAACCACTAGACTCATTAACCTTTGACAGTTCTTGTTGGAAAGCTATATGTTTATAAACCGGGACATGAAAGATGACCGATAACCTTAACATGATTATCTCGGCAACTCCACAACTCTGAACTAGCTGGACAAAATATCTAAGATTTTAATATTGATCACTGAAGTTGATAGTGGGAAGCTGTATTCTCCAACAATTACTCCTTATCAAGAGACTTCTAACCACATTTTCAACATTCCTTTTCCTGCTTAACAAGCATACTTGTATTAATATAGGAATTTCTTTTATCATGCCAATCAGTTTTTGAAGGCTAGACCAGGAAGAGATCTGTTCTTTCTTATGAATCCTTCAAACCAGGATATTAGATAGAGGAATACAATAAGAACAACACCAAATTTAAAGCAGCAACCTGACATAGCCAACTGGAATAGTCGATATGATTGAATGGAAGATTTAAATAATTAGCAAAATGGTTGTTGCTTAAGATGGTAATCATAATTCCTTAAATGATAAGCAACGGAGACCTTTATTTCATTTGACAATCTGACAGGTTGCAGAAGCAGAAATAAATAATATAAGATATCAAACAGATAAAATTGGCTCATCTGCATATTATATTGATGTTAGCTTAGTTGTTCATCAAGAACTTAATTTGGCTGCTTCTGCATTACAATATGTTGCATCATCTGATGTTTAACCTTCACATCTTCCTTCTCATAATTTAAGCACGGAAATCATAGTTGATGGACATTTTCGTCGTCCAGCAGCAATCATGGATTATATTTGAAAATGAAATCTAATGTTGCTTAGCATTCTATCTTAAAATAACCAAACAACCCCAAGTTGTAAAGTTATTTGATTAACACAGACAACCGTCAAGTTGGTGATAATTTATAATCGAACCATAAACTGAGGCAAGTAATTAGCTCCTCTATGTCCGTACTTTGACATTGTACGGACATTGTTATGGGATCATGTGTTAGGTCACTTTAAACCCTTTTCTCGTCACTGGAATCAAGAACACATGCCACAACGTGTGGGCTGCCTGCTTCCTTTTATCTTCCCATTTGAAACGGGAGCTCCTTAGATCTAGCCAAAGGCTCAATTGCACATGATATTTGATTCCTATGAGGGATACAGATCCCTGTTTTTAGTCTGTAACGTTGCAATCGTGCTTTAGTACTGTTGGCTAAAAAATATGATTAAGAGTACTCACAAGGTAGCTAAGTTGGAGTAAAAACAACTTTTTTACTAGTTAAGAATAAGGTTACAGGATATTGAACTTTCTATAAAAAAAAATTTCAGGGTTGTTATTTGTTTGTTTGATTGTAAAAACAAAATCAATATATAAGATATTGTTCATTCTGACCTTGTGATCCTATGGTTTCTAAAAGGTAAAGTATGCAAACTTTGGCCAAGTATTATATATGGTTATTTAAGTTTCTTCTTATGCACATCATACAAAATCAGCCATTGTGCTATTTAAGTTTCTTCTTCTTGTCTTTTTATGCACGTCGAACACCGAGTCTCTCCTAACTAACACTTTATGAAGCCTCCAAAACACTTCACCTTCGCATACTCGTTTAAATCACTATAGGAATCCGTGTTCCTCCTTGCACCGTACAAAACTTGGAACAATATAAAGGATTGCCATACTGAAAAGTTGACAAAGTTACTTCTAATGAAACTAAGACACATATAACAAGAGTTTGTAATGCACATTACTCTTTAAGTTGATAACCAATTGCAAGCTTCATTGTGAACACAGAGACAAAACCAAGTAAACAAATCACTGGCCAAACTTAATGGTTGGTTTCACTATGTTACAATTACAATTATATATGGCGTTCTTTTAATTGGTTGATTAATTAATTAATTAGGGCAAGACATAATTCAATATTACGTAGAGTCATGACCTAGTACAATGTAGTGAGATGAGTAATGAATTAAGACTCCTGATTACTATAATAATCAGAAAACTTGGTTTTTTAAAAATAATGGAAAGCTGCTTATATATTAATGTTCTATATGTTTCGTTTTTTTGCTCATTTTCTATGTATCTTTGTACCAAATTACTTTGAAAGTTTGTTCATGAAATAAGGGTCTCATCTCATTTTTAAAGTTGTCAAATTAGCCACTAATATTTCTATGCATGGGAAAGTATGTCCTCTCATATATTCAGGTAAATTTTTGACTCAAACACAAGGTGGAATATTATTTTTGACAATAAATCTTCAAAATATATAAGCAAACTCTTCCAATGTGTTTCTTTGTTTCATATTAATCGTGATGGCCAAAGGCTAGTCTTCTACATCTCTCCCTAGGTTTGTATGTACCCACGTAAAAGAAATCTTAAATCTAGTCCTAGAAAAGGATCCTAAACTACTTGTAGATCATTACTCAAATCAGTATCACTAGAGCAAGATATAGGGACATACCTTATATAAGGATGAACAATCAGATTTTTGGTTTTAACAAAAATTTCCTATCTTCTTTAAGACTTGTAACCAATGGTATCCCTCCAATAAATGACCTAACTCATTCCTTATAAAAGTGACAAAGGGACCAAGCCTTATATTAACTTAACCACGTGACATCTTATCTCACTTACCCATACCTTATGGTGTCCATTCCATTCCCTATCTCACCTTAAGAATAAGGACATATCTATGTGTAGGATCCTAATTATCTAACCTTTCCTATGTAAAGGACAACTTACAATTAAACAAAGGCAAGTCATCTTTAATACACAAGATTTATCTATAGGCTTTCTTTGCCAATATAGTCTATTTATCAGAGGAAACTCTAATGTTGGTTATAAGTCTAGTAGGACAAACTAATAACAGCTTAATGAGTTCCATCCTAAAGACTTAATAGAGGCCTATAAATCACTACAAAGAATTGTATTTTTAGTGAAAGTAAAAGTTGTCACTAAAAATAGTAATATTTATCACTATTATTAATAGTGTCCAATCTTTAAAGTCGTTACCTTCTGTCACAAATACGTCCGTCACTAATGAAATAGTGACTAATTTAGAAATTGATTACAATTATGCGACACTTTTGTGACAAAAGTACTGACACTAAAAATTGTGGAATGTGTGACAAAACTATATAGTCACAGTAACTTTACATATTTATGACAAGTTTATCGTAACAAATAATATAAAGTAGTGATGAATTAAGTCGTAACAGTACTTTATTTTTATTGTGACAAAAGTACCGATACTAAAACCTATGGAATGTGTGACAAAACTGTATGATCACAGTAACTTTACATATTTATTGCAAATTTTTTGACACAAATAATATAAAGCAGTGACAAATAAAGTCATAACAACACTTCATTTTATTGTGAAAACATTATCGCTACTAAAATAATTGAAAAAAGTGACACAATATTTGTCACTCGTGCTTTTTTTATCGGTGTCCATTACTTCTTGGTAACTAATATTAGAAAAAGTGTCAGCATCATTTTGTCATAAAAATGAAAAAAATATTATCACTAATGTGTTTATTACTGTCATAAATAAAACTATCAATTCAACAATAGAATTGCATTATGAGTAAAAGAAATTTACATCAGTGATCATATTGTTTAACATATTTCGTCACAAGTATGAAAGTTATATGTTATAATAATGTTGTCACTAAATAAAGATTATATGTTACAATAAATTTATCACTAATGTGTTCATGTTTGTCACTTCCTTTAGGCAATCTTCCTTCACATCCTCCCCAGCTGTAGGCCTTTTGCAGAGATCTCTGAACAAAGTGACTGCATATCCAGAAATATAAGGAAAGCATTAAAAGACTTTTCTGGCTAACCTTCACATTATTTCACCTCATTTCCATGTGTAAGAGATGGAAACAAGTTAAAGATCTACAAGTTCAAGACTATTATGCTAAGTGCAAAAGGTTGGGAATTCTAAGTCTTAACTTTGCTTATGACCTTTTCTTATTCTCCAAAGCTAATGGCAGCTTAATCTTTTCACTTATTACAGCCTATAAAATATTCATCAAGCTTTTAGTTCTAAGCATAAATCAAGATAGAAGTTTTATGTATTTGATAACAAGGGCCTCCAATAAAAGCTAATTAGCTCTCATACATTATAGGTTTCAAAATGTGTCAGCTTCCATTAAAATATCATAGGATACCAATATCTTTAACTAGCCCCAGATATGGAGATTTTAAGCCTCTACTAGACAAGATATAAAACAGAATCAATAATAGGAGCCACAGAGCCTTATCACTAGCCGGTAAAGCTTAATTAATAAATTTAGTACTAAATTCCATTGATGTATATTGGGCATCTTAACTAATTTTTCCTCGATGAATCATTAAAGTAATGGACAGAATCCAGAGAAGATTTCTGTAGCTTGGATACAAGAAGAATGACTTAAGGGCCAAGGTTAAGTGGACTAATGTATGTCAACCAAAGAAGCAAGGAGGGCTTGATATAATTCTAGTCAAAGTAACTAATTAGGTACTACTAACAAAAAAAGTTAGGAGTTTGATTACTAATAAACAAGCTTGATAGGTTACGTGGGTTCAGATATATTACATTAAAGGAAACAATTTGTTAAACTTCAAGTTATCCAACAATGCATCTTTAACTATAAGGTTTATAGTTAGACGAAGGGATAAGCTAATGAATGAAAGCTTCTGCCTAGTTAGAAATAGAAAAAACAAGGGACAAGTTAAAGAGTGAAAGCTTCTGCCTAGTTGGAAATAGAAAAACCACATTATTCTGTACTCATAACAATATGGAGAGATAGCAACTGTTAAAAGATTCATTCAACAAAATGCCACAATAACTTAAGCTTTATCAGTATGTAAGATACTCATAAGTGCTCTCCCTACCTCATATATAACTTTATTCTTAAGCAGCTTTAACAAGATGATACAGAAGATAAAGTAAAATGGAAACAAATAGCCTCAAGAAATATCTCTGCAACCTTATACAGGAAATTATTCAGCAATGTATACCCTAAAGTCAATTGGCACTAATTTGTATTGAGTAAGGATCATTTACCTAGAGGAGCTCATATACTTTAGCTAGTAGTTCAAAATAAGCTAGCTACAATGTATAGATTAAGTAAATATTTATATGCTCCAAAGTCCAAACAGGTGTGTACTTTGCCAAGCATCTTTAGAGTCTCATGATCACTTGTTGTTTCAATGTAACTACACCAAGAAAGCTTGGGTTAAATTATTAAACCTTTGGGAACTACCTAATCCTCAACTGGAATGGAAAAGTTGAATGGTGCTTGAAATTTAGGCATATAAATGAAGAGGATAGTTAGGTGTTCAATATAGTGTTTTTTTTTTGGCAGCCGGTAGCTTGTGTGTGGGAAGAAAGAAACATCAATATTTTCTTTGATCAACCCCTAAATAAGGAAACTATGTTTAAGAGAATCTATGACAGGACTATATTGCTTATTTCCCTATCTAAAGATAAACAGAAACTCAACTTTATAACTACGCTCAATTGGCAAGTATGAAGAATCAAATTTTAACTTATAACATATAAACTTCATAAACTTATTGACCTTTGAGTGTAATTGTCAACTAGAGTGGTCTTTTATGACCTTTTTTTATTGTTCCAACATTTTTTTCCTTTCAACGCCAATATGCATTTTTATTTAAATAATATTATCCTAAAGTAGTCAAGAAGTAAAAGTATTCAAACTGAAAACATGAAAAATTTTCCTTTTGAACATATTCTTAGAATTAATATATGTAATATGGCTAGTTTTCATCTTAACCTAATAATGCTAGCGTATACAGTTCTAAAATGTAAGGAAAATTCCATATTAGGCACAAAAAAATGAAGAAAATTGCCTTATCTCATTTATTTCATTAAAGATGAGGATTAACATTAAAGCTATAAAATTATTGAAAATTACATCCTTAGCAATGTTTAAATCACTCTTATCTCCCTTCATCGCCTAAACCAATAAGATATGGGTATTAACTAAATTTGGCCAACTGGTTATTGGGCCTTAGGTCAGGCTTGGGCAGCCCAAAGCTCGATAGTTATAAGAAAAACGATGTCGTTTTATAAAAAATAACGTTATTTTTTATTTTTAATTCTAAAAAATTCGAACTGAACAGGACCAAGTCAGGCTTCAAATTGCCCAGCCCAAACCGGCTTTAGCTTAAGCTCAACTGCCTCGAGCCTGGGCCCAAGCATTAGTTTTCAGGTCAAACTTAAACTTGCCCAGGCATAAGTTATCAGGTCGAACTTAAACTTGGGCAGACCTAGCTAGCTCGACCCATTGCCACCTTAATATTATCCTTAGTTTTAGGCATGACCCAATCCAACCCATTACCACTCATAATACTAACCCTAGTTCAGATCCTCAAAAGTTACAAATTTATTATTTGTAGCATAATGGAGACTAAATTTATTTGTTATATAGCAATGAGTATATTTTGTTCTCTTTTTGGCCAAAAGGGCATTTGAAATTTTGACGTTTACAATAAAATATAACTTAGATTCCAAATTAAACCTTACCATTTTTAAAATGTTCAAAACATACCCTAATTATGTGAAAATTTTAATGGAAACAACTCCTTGCCAATTAAAGGTCCCGTCAATATATTGATGTGATATTATTTTTATATTTTTTAAATAAAAAGTGGGCCTCAGTGCTATGTAATTAGCTTTTTTAAATTAACAAATTTCTAATAATGAATCCCACTGTCTTATAGATTTTTGACAATAGTTCCTATTTGTCATGTGTAATGTGACTCACTTTTTGGTTAAAAAATAAAAAATAATGCAACGTCATTATTGACATAACATTTAATTAATAGAGAGTTAACTCCGTTAAATTTTTCCTTCACTTAAGATTTATGTTGAATATTATAAAAATGTTAAGACTCTATATAAACACTTCAAAATATTAAGATTTGTTTTATATTATGTTATAAACATGGACATTTAAAATGCAATTTAGCCCTTTTTTTAATTGATTGATGAGCCAAATGTTGGAGGACTTATAACATCCCTAATGCTGCGTTTGAATAGTGTCCTTGTCCCCGGGGACGGTGGACAAGACAGAAAAATCCTGTCTCTGTATCCATTTGGTTGCATGTCTCTGCATCCCCGTCCTCTGTCTCCGGTGGACAGGGACAGAAATTTCTGTCCTCCCCAAAATTGGAGGACAGAAATCAATTGTCCCTGTCCCCGGAACAAAAGACCTGTCTTTTGTTTTTTTTACCTCTCTCGTCTGACTCCTCCATCTTTGAAAGGAAAGAGAAGTTCAAACCTTCAACGGCGGTTTCCTGAGCCTCGCAAACGATCCGTCCACGACTAGACCGAGACTGAATTGGAGTGGGTGAGCGAGTGGAGATGGAAAGAGAGAGAAGCTTGAGGCCTCTGGGCTCCGACAATCGGACAGATCTGCAGGTGATTGGAGACGGCTTTGGTGTAGGAAAAGCAGAGAAGCTAGGAACAGTGAGGGATTCGAGTAATGTAGCCATATGAACAATAGAGGAAGATGATGGGTGGGGACAAGGGAGCGAGAGAGAGAGAGGTGAATGTATATAACGTTTTCTGTTTGGAAAAGAACTGGATATATGGAGGGAATTTTCCTCTAAATTAATCACAAATGTCATGAGCTTATAAATAAATAATAAAAAAGCATCTCATTGGTTGATACCATGGGCCTAAGGTTTACATTATGATTAGATGAAATACAAATTCAAGAATATGCTTTTATCTTATTTAATTTAACAATAAATCATATTATTGGTTAAAAAATTTTATTATCAATATTATAATAATATATTTCTTATTATCATTATTATTCTTATTATTAAATGTATTATAAAATTTGGATTTATTATTATTATTATCAAATTAATTAATTTGTTTTTATTAATTAAATTATTATTGTAATCATACATTTTGTTTTTTGTTATTATCAATTTATTATTATTATTATTATTTGTCTTTATTATTATAATTAAAATGCAAAAAATTATTATTATGTCTAATTATGATTATTATTATTACATTATTTATCTTTATTATTATTCAAATTTATTATTATTATACATTGTTTGCACTTATTTATTTGTGGTTATTATTTTTCTTGTTA
>JAOQMQ010000002.1:30825108-30860016 GCA_027563845.1 Erythroxylum subrotundum
AATTTTCAAATAGTTTCCCTTCCCCTGACCCATGATGCTTTTAGTTAGGAATAAATTTGGATAGGGTTTGGGTTTAAGTAAGATTTGTGTCCTGAAACGGCATCTTATTATTATGATTATTATTAACAATAATTTTGTATTAGTTATTGTTATTATCAACTGTATTATAAAATTTGTATTTATTATTATTATTATGATTATTAATGACAATAATTTTGTATTAATTATTGTTTTTATTAATTAAATTATTATTGCAATTATACATTTTGTTTTTTTTGTTTTTATCAATTTATTATTATTATTATTATTTGTCTTTATTATTATAATTATAATAATAAAAATTATTATTATGTCTAATTATTATTATTATTATTACATTATTTGTCTTTATTATTATTCAAATTTATTATTATTATACATTGTTTGCACTTATTTATTTGTGGTTATTATTTTTCTTGTTATTAAATTAATAATAAAAATTATTTTTATTGTTATTCGTGATTAATTTGAAATTGTTATTATTATTATTTGATAATTTTTTAACTAATACAAACCATTCATAATAAAAGTACCAATAAAATACATATTACTAATCATATTAAGGATCAAGGGCATATTTGTCATTTGCACAATTTTCTCGTTCTGTCCTCTGCAACCAAACACATTCTGTCCCCGAGACGGAGATAATTTTCTCTGTTTTGTCTACCATAACCAAACATCTTACTGTCCCCACTTTCTGTTCCGTTCCGTCTCTAAATTTTTGTTCCGTTCTGTCTCCAGCTACCGGGGACAGCAGCCAAACGCAGCGTAATGGCTCAATAGATTTAATTGGAAAATTCATGTGATGTTGGAGTTGGACCGGACTGCCTTGTGTTGGGTTAAGATTACAAGTCCAAAACAAAACCCAGTTGAGTTCATTCATCAAAACTAACCTCTCTACCCAAATCTGCAGTAACTTTGCTTCCATTATTAGGTTGATCGAAATCATAGTTAAAGGCTAAAGGGGACTAAATTATAAGAGATTAAACAAATCACATCATCATCAACAGAAGAGAAAAGACAAAACCGCATTTCATTTCTTTGGTAGAAAAAACAGGAGGACAAGAATATTAAGCTAACCCATCCCAATCCCAAGTCCCAACCCACCATATCTCCGTCGTCTCTGTAAAGACAAAACCGTGGATCTATCTCATCCCACCAATTCCTCTTTCTCACACGCACACACAAAACGTACCCTTGTCTCTCTCTCTTCTTTCCTGAGGAACATTGCCTTTTCGTTTTAGTTTATCGCCATCTTCAGCCATTTTCTCCCCAATCTCAACTAACCCTTATGTACCTTATCTTCTTGGAGTTTTAGATCTGCCCATCTCTTTATTCCTCCTATAAAATCGCCTGATCTCTCTGCCTGTCTCTCTCCATCTCTATATTTGATAAAGTTCCAATCTTTATCTGGACAGAGAGTGGGAGAGACATGAACTCTCTGCGGTCAGATCCGACTTCTAGAATCCACCCAGAACCCGGCCCATGTTCCTCCTTCTCTGTCTGTGTCGTCGACCACTTCGACCACCTGCCCGATTCTCTGCTTCTCCTCATCTTTAACAAAATTGGCGACGTTAAGGCTCTTGGTCGGTGTTGCGTTGTATCTCGTAGGTTTCACTCGCTTGTCCCTCAGGTCGACAACGTTGTCGTCAGGGTTGATTGTGTTATCTCCGACGATGACACCTCGCCGTCTTCCTCAGCCGAGAAATCTCGCTCCGCGGTTTCTTCTTCTGGGTTGTCGTCTCTTTTGAGGGTGTTATGTGGTGGCTTTTTGAAGCCGTTTCAGGCTCTGGGTCAGTTGATTGGGCCTAAGAGAGATATGTTGAATTCTTACAATTCCCGAAATGGGTTGCTTTCTTCTTCTTCTAGCTCTTCTGGATCGTCCTCTCTTTCCGTTGGGAGTGAGGACGATGGTGAGATTGACCAGGGTGGTGTGACTCATCATTCGCCTACGCAAGTTCTTAGGAACTTCAATGAGATTCGTTTTCTGCGGATCGAATTGCCTAGTGGAGAATTGGGAATTGATGATGGAGTGCTCTTGAAATGGCGAGCTGATTTCGGATCTACACTTGATCATTGTGTTATCCTCGGTGCAGCATCAGTGATTAACAGTGGACATATTAAGAGCTGCTATGGTTTGCAAGAGAACAACGGTGATGCTGCTTGTGGAATTAATATCAACAATGGCGGTGATGACAATGGAAGCATACCTGAGTCGTTTTACACGAATGGAGGATTGAAATTGAGAGTGGTGTGGACTATTAGCTCGTTGATTGCAGCCTCCGCGAGGCATTATTTGCTGCAGCCTATAATCGCGGAGCATAAAACTCTTGATAGCTTGGTACTGACTGACGCTGATAGACAGGGAGTGTTGTGTATGAATAGGGAACAGCTCGAGGAGTTGAGGGTGAAACCGCTGTCAGCTTCTTCTGCATCAAAGAGAACGCTTGTTCCTGCTTTGAGTATGCGGCTGTGGTATGCCCCTCACCTGGAATTGCCTGATGGAGTTGTGTTAAAAGGAGCAACTTTGGTTGCTATTAGGCCTAGCGAGCAGTCTGCTGCTAAGAAGGAGGTGTCTGATGTATCTTGGATCTCCTCTGCATTTGAAGAACCTTATGGTACTGCTGCGAAGATGCTGATAAAGAGGAGGACTTATTGTCTGGAGATGAACTCGTTCTGATCACAATAATGGGAGCTGAGGTGAGCTTGCTTTGCCTATGGTTTTCAACATTATCTAAATTTTTAGGAGAATATGGATTTTCCTGTATACCGTTCATATTTATTTTCTGCTGTTAACGAATGTTTGGGATAACTATTTTAGCTTCCAAGGCGTGCCTTTTATTCCTTCAACACAATGAGTAAAACTTTTGTCATCTCCTTGATTCCTCAATTGCTCTTTGCACTGGACTTGGTAATTGTTATTATCTTGGAGATGGTATTATCAGTAAGTAGGGTCAAGAAGTTAAGGGCATATATTTGCTAAAGTATGTTGGAAGTGCACCACTTTTATATGCAAATTTTATCTTGCTTACATTGTTTGTAATTTACCACCTTGCATTCTGTACTTTATCTTTCAGTTCACTTATACTTCTATATAAGCTGATTACTTCTTATTTAAAGAACATGTTTATGCAAATTCTAGGAAAGGCAGAATTGATCAATGGGAACAAGAGATGCAAGTTCTTTCGGGGTGGGGAAGAATCAGAAAGCCAATTTTCCTTGGTGCGGCCTAATTGAATACAGTGCCCACGAATCCAACTCTGTTTCAGACTGATGCTGGAGCACCAATCTTATATAATAATCTGCAGCAATCTTTCAGCCTTTTGTGCTTGAACTGATGGCCGAAAATGCATCTGCTGGTTGTTTTTATTTCAGGCATATGCTTGTGAGGGTGCAAACGCTCAACTACATAATGTTGCAAGGGTTTTGAATTGTAGTTGCTTACCGTAATCTATAAAATATGCATGTGAATATTGTAGGTATGAATATGTTATGCTTACGTTGCACTTTGACGCACATTGAGCAATGTAGTTTTTGGTTCACCTTAAAGTATTTTTTCTTCCTTTCTGTCCCTCTGTCTATTCCTCTCGCAAAATCTGAAGAACTCCGTTTGGTGCTTTACTCGGAATAAATGGTTTGCATTTGATTTATATTGCAGGACTTAATTGTGATATGCCGGGTCTTGGTTAGAGTTAATAAAATAGAACTTGGAGAGTGGGTTAGTTAAACCGGAGTTTCTCATGACTATTATATTCCTTCGTAGTATCTTTTCAGGGTTGGATACACCTAAGCTGTTTGCTATGTAGTTTCTTTCTCTGATGAATTCCTGAGTATACCAGGGTACTACAATACTCAAAATGCAGTTGATGTAGCTAACTTTTCTTGAATCATTTCCGTTGTGAAAAGATATTGCATCACATAGACAGAATATTGACTCAGAACTTTGGAATTTGACAATTTTGTGCCTCTGGGCCAAACACCTCTCCAGTTTATCGTAGGAATTGTGAGACAAGCTGCAAACTAAAACACCCAATACTTGTTTTTCTGATTGCCTTGAGAAGCAATGCTGCATTGCCCTTTTGTCTTTCAAAACTGTTCGTCCTCAATTTTCAGATACGTACGCGTTAGATGGAAAACAGAGTCGACCCTTGATGTAGCATCTTCTGGGTATTGTTTTTGGTGGATCATTGCTTCCATCAAACATGCTTATTTCCGGCAATGAATTTAAGGTGACAGGCTTGGACTGTTATTTGAGATGAAGTGATAACCCTTCTGGTTCTTTTGTCTGGTGGGCGAATTAAGTAGGGCATATCAGCATATGCAGTATTACTGGGGTCAAACATGTGCCGGTGATTATTTCTTCCTGCAATTTGGTTCGTCTGAATTTTATAAACGATCGAAATTACACAAACATCGATATAGCTTAGTGGGGATTGGTCACACATTTAGCTTGGAGTCAAATCAACTTACCAAACATAAGAAATGGAATAACAGTTCTATGTCGATATAGACGACTTCCACCTGGACTTTGGCACTGGCTGTCAATACAAAAGCACTTGATGTTCTTTGCCATTTTGCCATGAAAGACCATAGACCTGCAATGACTATGACATTTCAGTATCTGCAGAATAGCATCTCTGTTGTGTCATCCATTCATGGCCTAACATTCTCCAATTACTCATCCGATATAATGATTAATCACTAAAAGAACCAAGTCCTCATTCTGAAAATGAAAGGGTGATTTTGCATTTACACGAAGGCTATCCAGATTATTTTGCAATTATGCCCTCCTGGGATCGACTATTATCAGTATTACACTAGAGAAAGAGGGAGAGAAACTGAGACATGACCTGTTATGGTTGTGCATAAAAGTTGTGTAATATTTTGTTTTATGTATCGGTCGTCTGTATGGCACTGTAGTTGGAATTTATGCATATGATTGGAGGTATAGTCCTTTGGATGTGTCACATGGCATTCACAAGTTTCTGGAAATTCTGTAAACCACAAATATAGTTGCTGTGGCAATTCTTTTATCACTTAATTAGCTGTTGCTGCCTCTGTCTTTATCTGTTTATCACATGAAGGATCTTTAGCTTCATAATACTTAAAACAATCCACGTGAACAAAGGCTATTCATACTTTCATGGGACAACCCTTTTTGACTTTGTTTGTGTGCCTTGTTTATTCATATGCATTGCTCACTAATTGATCATCTTTTATTAGGTAATTATATAATTGCAAAAAGCATTCCTTTCATTATTGGGATGCCACAATTGGCTCAGCACGTAACTCTTTTACCCTTTTCCCATTTGAATAACAGGTTTCTGGAATTGAGGAGCCATAAACAAAAATGGGAAGAAGAGCCCCACATGTTGAATTATGTGCAGGCAATGGTTGTGATTCTAAGGTATGATGCACTGAGGAAATTATTATTAAATAACTAAGCAAAAGGCAATTTAGTTATTTTGATGATTATGCCTTCCTCCCACATGTTCTTTGGAAGCATTTTCAGTGCTCTTCCACTTGCTACATTATCATGTGAGTTTTAATGGCCTCTCTCACCAATATTGCCTATTACAAAAGTTGGATACAACACCTAATGTGCAATCCAAATCATTAGCATGCGATCTGAGCAACAAGATGAAATCTATGCTTTGTTGAGCCCAAACAATATGGGGTAATCAAGATTTGTAGATGGGAACCTCTCTTAATAATACTTTATAGAGAAAAGAAATTTCCTTTATGCAGGGCAATCACTGATCACTTTATGAGATGAGACCCTGTTTTACATGGTAACTAATTATTCTTTTTTTTTATAACAAAAACAGATTATGTTTCCAGCAAAAGATGAAAGATCCCAACTTTTTTTCCTGATAATGATATGGAATTTACTTATCCATACAGTATATAAGCTATGGTGAGACTTGGGATTCCTCCTCAATGTCGTTTTCGTCGCCAAAGTCACCAAAAACTGGCAAAATAATAGAGAAAATGCTTTAGCAGAAAGTAAGTAACAACTTGAGTATTTGGTCTGAAAAGCTGATAAAATCCGGAACCACCAACTTTTTCTTTATTTCAGGACGAGTCTCTTTCAGACATGTAGTGCTCTTTTCAACTTTTAGATGGAACCAATTATCTTGCATGCTCTGCTACAGAAATGTATACATTCTTCAATGGGTTCTGTTAGGTGGAAAAAATGAAGCATCAAACCATAGTTACTATCCTATAATAATAAAGTTAGGTGAAATGATTCACCTGTCTCGCTTGGATCAGGAATGTTAGCTTACCCAACTACTCAACCTTTACATCCAGAACCATTTGGATGATGCCCACGAAACATCCTATCTAAAAGAAAAAGAAAATCAAGGAATATTGAGAAATCAAGAAGAAGCGTTGGGTAGCAGGTCCAATCCTATAGGTGATTAGTACGTGTATGCCACTTAAAATGAAAATGAGGGTCATAAGAATATAATACTAATTTTGTAGGACGCTTAGCAAAATCAATCTTTAACTAAAGGCAGCTTCCAAGTCCCTTTCATTGCCAGAGTAATGTGACTAAAGTTATAGATAACCACGCCAAGAAACGTTCTTAATCTGTTTCATGGCAACATATTAATAAGGTGATTAATGGATTAGGTTTGGGCAAATTGGTTCCCAAATTTAACAGATGATAAGAAAGAACATGAACTATATGGAATTAAATGACAAAAGGTTGGGCCAGTAGTTGGTTAAGAGAGGTTAGCTATCTGGGCCAGTTTTGCAGTTAAACATGTTTAGGTCTTCATCAGTTTGGTTTCTACTTAACTATGAATGTCCAAGTTTGCATTACTAGTCTGATTTGTTTAATCCTTCTTGCAGTGTTTCTATTGTCTGATGTTTTATTGTATCCAAAACACATTTCAATTCTCTATGCTCATTTCATTGATTTTTCTGATTCAGCAGGCTCCTTAGTTTGATCTGAACAAAAGAGAGCAGCTTTGCCCTTCAATTGGAGACTGTAGGCCGCCTCAATTTTTCTTGCTCTTTCAGCAAATCCGCATGATGGGCACTCAAATCCTTTGCTTTTCGTCATTCGAAGTCATTTTCACTCTATGTCCGTCTTGGCATAGTTTCTTCGAAAGCATATATTCCAATCGATTCTGGAAAAAGAAAGTGCAACCACATTTGTTTCTTTCCATCAAAAAGCAATCCTATCTCTTTAGTTGCCTTAGAATATCGAGACTGGATAAGTACAAGTTGAGCAAATACCACCTTCCCGAAACAAAAAGTACAGGTCCCTTATCGCCAAACAATTACTAAACCAAAAGCACCAATCTCTAGCTCTGAAATGAGAAAGCTATCTTCTTGTCACAAACCTGCCAATGTTAACGTGGCTAATGGAAGAATCGGATTTGACGGTCTAGAAATTGATTCCTAACATAGACTTTCTGAGACAACACAAGACGGAAATGTCTTGTAATAATTTCTTAAGAGACAAACGAGTTGAAAAGCTGAAAGGCGGCGGCAAAGTTCTTGAACACTATTGCAGGAGGCAGAAATGCTTGACAATAGATGGTTTTATGCTCAACTAAATGGTGTGAACACCGCTGAACTATTGGCAAACAGGCAGAAAAAGAATAACTTCAATTGAATTTCTCGTTACATCTCTTGGAAAAACACACCATGCTTTGCACGTATAGATAAGTGTAGCCTAATACGTGAATACAAGCTGAAATGGATAAAATTAGCAGAAAGTAGCAACATATACTAATAATGTAATCACCCAATGCAAAAGGGATTGTATGATTCCTCAATCCTCATGGCTTTTGCTTGTCTCTCCACCTTCATGTTCCTGTCATTGAAGTATATATTCAGAAACTCACTATTCAACAACCTTCATAATGTAAAAGTTTTTACGCTATAACTCATTGCATTTCTCTAAACATGTCAAGGAAATAACGTGATCCCATTCTTTGTGTCTCAGGAAGTGTATAATGGTTGATGAAATGGAAGTAAACTAATTAATCCCCCGACATATAACTGCAGTAAGTCAATAGTAGATTTGCAAGCACTCATCAAAACAATGCTGCTTCTGAGGGATTTCCCCAGGTTAAGTGCTTCTGCAGCAACTTTAAAACAATGTTCAACGGCTTAGTAGGAACATAAAACAGGAGAGTCTCATTATTCTTTGCAGAATTAGCCTCTTTTTTCGAGTGAAAAGTCCATAATTTAATGTTTTCTCCAAGTTAACGTATGATAAAAAAAAAAGCACAACTTTAAGGCCAGCAAACAAAAGAGGACTATTTGAATAAAGCCAAAGCATGGAAAGAAGTTGATATCAGAAGAGCAGAAAAGAGCATGAATGGAGACTATTACTTAATGGTAAGAATATGGAAAGAATTTTGCCATCTAACATGTTGCATGGAATTCTTAAAAATACTGAATCTTCTTTGAGTCATCAAATCATGTTAGAGATCAACTCATATCTACATCCCAGCAAAATTCACAATATGAATCTTTTTTTACTTGTGCTTCTTCTTACAGAAAGACTCAAATTCAAGTCAATCATCAGAAGGAGAGAATGTAATTTATCTTAGAGAAGGTTGATGACTCATGTTAGAGCATTCACTACAGAACAGTATAGGCTTAGCCCTAGGACTGCCAGTCTTGAATTCCTTTAAATTTATGGTATCTTTCTAAAGACCAGGAGAGGAAAATTTGGCCATGACTGACACGACAGACACCATTGAATTGAAAATTTCAGTTTTTGATAAGAAGGCATGGTGACCATGTTTGCATAACCGTGTCCAATGTATGGAAAAACCATATTCAATTGATCATTTTGTTTGATATGAAAGTTAAACTACTTGGTGTCAGAAACTTAAAAGAAAAGAAATTTGTCAACCTTGAAGCTTTCAAATTCACATGCCGTCTTCCTTTCTTACATTACAAATGCAAAAAGCTTACATCATTTTACTAGGGTCAATTAGTAACAAGTTAAAGAGTGGCTCAATCATGAGCAACTGATCCCAAACCTGGGAAGAAAGGAATTGATTGAACTAATAAGAAGGAAAAGAAAATGGTAGTTAGATAGAACATTTCAGTTACAACATTGTAGACTAAGTAGAGCTCATTCTCCGATCAGAAAACTTTTGGCAAGAGTGATGTTAAAAGTAGACTTTTATTCATGCTTTTACAACCAAAAAAAAAAAGAACCAATGGAGTAGATCAATCTTGATAACCACTCAAGAGAAGGCCAATCTTCACTACAATACTGTTTAGTAGCTATGGCTATACATTTATCTCATGTTCTATGACTATGCATTAGCAAAAAAATAGGGCTAGCGCTAGGGCTAGGGGGTCAACCTTGAGACTAATTAATACTTACGTGCATGGCCTTTGCCTGAGTAAAAGCTGTGTCTTCCATGTAATTCAATACCCAAAACCCTAAAATACAAATGAATACAACCAGAAGAGTGGAGTGATTTAAAAATATATAGGTTTTGAATGAATAGATCAGCCTTTTGGGCATGTGGACTGGTGAGTTTTTATGGGCATTGGGATTTTGGAGCTATTAAGGTTTTACCCTATAAAAGGCTAACCTATTCCATCCCCTCAGATGGCCACACAGGCACTAACACCTGTCTTGGACTCAAAAACATGTTAGAGAGAAGGGAACCGGTCAGGGAACAGACAAGCAGACAACCAGCCGATCGTTATTCTCGAGATTTTGTATCTAAAACCCATAAAAATACAACCAATGGCTAACTTAGTTTATGATTACCAAGAACGATAGCTACTTAAAATTCATAGCTTACCCCTTTGTTGTACAGTGGCAGTCAATATAGATCCAAAAACTAGCAAAACCCAGGACAAAGAACAAGACAAACAATCAAACGGACAACTTAACCAGAGATCAAATACAATGAACTGTTGCAGCATGATGAGCGTATTAAAAAGATTGGCAAGTGTTGGCTTACAGGGAAAAAGATGGAAAAAAGAGCAATGATTGCGTTGATATTTAGTTCTTCCCTTTTCCTTTCTGGTCAGAATGTCTGCTTCCATCACCATAGCAGAGTTGCAATCCAGGTGGGAACTGGTGGTGGTGGTGGTGGTGGTGATGGTGATCCATAGACGGTGTAGCAGCTCCAATGAAGAAAGGTAGATTGGTTGATCCATCTATGGAAGAAGAAGAAGAAGAAGAAGAAAACCTCTGCAGCTGAGGTGGAAGAAATGTCGATGATGAATTGGACTGAAGGGTCCCCCTGTTATTGTAACCAGCGAGGCCTGAAGAGATTGTGAAGTTGAGATTGTGAAACTCAGGTTGCGTGGTGGCCGCCACCGGGATCATATGATCGGAAACAAAAGGGAAATGTTGCAGCTGTTCTTGGTGATTCTCCGGCGCCGAGACACTGAATGGTGGGGTTGACATTGTCATTGCTTGAGGGACGGAGGTTCCCAACTGGATTTGCCCTGAAAATCCTGAGGAGTGGTGGTGCGTTGTTCGGGACGACGGGCCTAAAAGTCCGGTACCAAAGTAGTCCATCGGCGTTAAAGGCCACTGTCTGGCTTCCGCCGCTTTATGGAACAAGTTAGCCTCAGAAGCAGAAGGGCTGTTGTTGGTAGTAGTATTGTTGCTGTTGTTACTAACACTACTAATACCAGCGGTTAAAAGCTCAGTAAAAGTGGAGTTTTGAGAAATGGGGTTCAAGTTTTGGTGATGCCCAACCCCAATGCGCGAGTCGTTCTCTTTCTCCTTCTCCTTCGCTGCTCTCTCTCTAGCCCTCTCACGAGCCTTAACACGGTTAACTTTCATATCAGACCTAGACAGTGACAAGCCCGAACCTTTACTTGTCTCTGAGTTGCTACTGCAAGCAGATTTAGACAAAGAAAGATGCTGGTTTTGGTTCTGATTAAAACTGGGGTCGTCAAGCTCAACATCAGCTGAATCAAACCCTTGTTCGGTTCCCTCGCTGTTTCGCTTTTCATCACTCAGTTGTTTAGGAGTGTCGGGGAAAGAACCGTTGAGAGAGGGTAGTTCAGCTATTGAATCTGCAGCTGCTTTGATTAGCCATTCCACTGCTTTACTTGGCTGATCATACCCCAGTCTATCTTGGAGATCATAGAACTGAATTGCAGTTGTCACAGATAAACGTACCCTCCTGTCTCTTAGCCCTTTTGAGGTCCAAACTTTGCTGTGTCGATCTTTGCCACCAGATGCCCTAGAAACCCTAATTATGCGTGAGGAGTGATGCCAACCGCTAAGCCGATTGTTACCTCCACCATCAACACCAAAAAGTCCACCACCACCAATACCACTAGAATTAGGCCTTTTAAGGTCTCCATCTTCTTCATCATCAGGGTATTGGCGGTCACCGTTACCTTTTTGACCTATTTTGCCGGCGTCATTTCTGCCATTACCAACTCTAGAGAACTTACAGGGTTGTGTCTGAATGTCCTCCATCTCCATAGCAAGTTCATGCCTTTACCAAAAAAACAAGAACTCAAAACCAGCACCCTCAAGACCCTTTTCTTTTATCAGCTTTTGCTCTCTTTGAGAGATAGAGGATGAGAGTTGAAGATGGGTGTGGGTTATTAGGAAGAGAGAGAGAGAGAGAGAGAGAGAGAGAAATGAAGAGGAGGAGGTTAGGGGAAGTGCAGGTGGGGTTTACTGTGTTCAATGCATTGATGATGATAATACAGTGAGAGCTTTGGCTGTGTAGTGATAAAAAAAGGCGTCAGGACTCAGGAGATAGATAAATCACTCCTCACTCTAGCTTAAGCTTTTGGCAGTTTCACAGAGACATCGGTCTATAAAGCAAAAGCCTGAAATTGGCAGCTGAGCTGATCCCTGCAATCGAAAATCCACCAAGTAAAAACCAGCAAGCAATAACACAACACGGAAAGAGAGAGAAAAGAGGTAAAAACTGAAAAGACGTACACAACACATACCAGACTTTTAACTACACATTCAACTATTAACCAGCCGAGCTCAGAGATCTGACTTATTGACTGTACTTCTACAAATGCATAGATAAGATAAGCTAGCTTTTAACACTAAACCTTAAAAGATTATTAGCTTTAACAAAAGTCGAGCATGTATTGAAAGCCTATAACTAATATTTATAAACATAGCCTATGCTTTTCTGCTTCAAAATTAAGCTACACTACACATAGAAGCCGCAGTAATTGCGTACGGCCGATGTGAGCCGGCCCTTCTCATCTCTTTCAACCTTGGTGAGCATTTAAAGCTTTCGCTGACCCTAACCATGGCAGACACTAACTCACCCACCCCCCCCACTAGTACTAACAAGAACATTAAATGACAGCAAATATTTCATGAAATCGGTGTTTCAGAAATACCAACAAGGAATAACTTCCAAAGACGAAGACAAATATATATAAAAAAAGGTGGGAAACAACGAGATTAGCTTACAAAGAAACAATGTTGGGGTTGTTGTTACAGGTGTCAAGCTGTTAAAAGCTAAAAATGGAAAGACGTATTCTTTTGGGCTTTTATTTTACTCCTCTCCTACTCTTGTTTCTCCTCCTTGCGTTGCGTTCTCTTTTCAACAACTGTAGCTCTAGTTCACAGATCCTTGCTCATGTGCATCCATGTCTCGCAGATCTGTGACTGTCATTAAAGATTGGTTCCATAGAGCAGTCCTTGTACCGTAAAACAACAAATCAAACAGAGGAAAATTAGATACGTATACATTTTTTAAACTTACATTGCTTTTTTATTAAAACAATCTCCAAGATATTAGCTGATACATCTTAATAATATACTTATCCAGAAGCTGCAATTATTAGCTCATTGAGCATCATCAGATCAAGTTCTTGGACAGCTATATATACAGAAACATGACGACAAGGATATTATAAAATGAAACTAAATTACAAATTTTACACTTATCAAAGGTTCTCCTGAACATAGAGAATTGATGATGATAATGATGAAGATGAAGAAAAAGAAGAAGAAGAAGAGGAGGAGGAGGAGGAGGAGGAGGAGGAGGAGGAGTGGGTGGAACCTGTTCTGTAAGAACTTGCAGGTTAGAGTTAGTAAAATAATCTCGAAACATGCTAAAACCCCAACAAAAGGACTAAAACTTGAAGCCCTCAGCTCCTCCTTTACTGGAAAAGGAAAGAAACAAAACCCATATGTAAACAGAACTTGAAATTCAAATACTAACGACCAAGAAGATTTCAGACAAAGCAAAAGACTGTTTATCCTATGAAAAATGAAAGAAAATGCAAGGAAAACTGAAAGAACACAAGCATTAAACAAATGGGAATTTAGAGAAAACTAAGAAGAAGGATAAGAAAGGCAAGAGCTTTGATGAAGAAGATGGGTGATAGAAAGTTTGAATCTTTGGTTTCATTTCATACCCATTCGAGCAAAACCACCGGGCTTATCGGGAAAGGACCAGACACTGCGCTGTTCTATCTCACAAGTCTCAAACCTTTTTAATATAATCTTCTTCCTCTTGTATCCTTCTCTTGCCCATACTTTCACTGCTAATTTACTTTTGCTTGCCATCCTATGTGTTCTATTCTATGAGATAGTAGATATTTTGTTTAGGCCTTAGATTCATTTAGATAGCTCTCAAAGACTTTTAACTTTGAATAGTACAATAATGCATTTCTCACCTCAGGAGCCTAGTACAATTACTCACTTTATTTTGTTTCTATTCTTCTTTTTCACAGCTTTATTTGAAAAAATATCAAAAGATAAATAAGACACTCTTTTAGTATTGACCATAAAATTAATTAAAGATTAAATAAAATTAAAATTTTAAAATATAATCAAAAGAGATTATTGTTATCTATTAAAGAATTTAAAGTTTAATTGAAAAAATATATTTTTAAATAAATATTTATTTATTTATTTTATCTATAAGAACTTATTAATTTAACAAAAAATTGACCGATTGATTAATAAATTGATAAATTTTTAATAACAAAAATTATTAAAATAAATCAAATCGAAAAGTTAAAAATCGAATCAAAAAATTTAACGGTTCAAAATTTTTATGATTAATCAGGTCAAATCGGTTTGGTTTTTTAATTTTTAACTTTGCAAACAAGTTCTAAAATAAAAATATGTTTCTTTGTTTTTCTAAAAATTAAAATTTCAGTATAAGTGTTTATATAAACAAAATCTCCATTATCTATTAAATACTTTGTGGATAAACTATTGAACATACGTGATAATTTAAAAATCATTTATTTTAAATAAATTATTTAGTAAATTAATGTATCTAAATTAAATTACTATTTCAATTTAACTAGTCATTTGAAAAATCAAATTCTCAAAATTTTAAAAAAAATATAGCTTTTAAGAAATCCATAATCTTATTCAACAAATTAAATTTCAGATTTTTGTATCAAAGAAATGGACTCCCAACTCTTTATAGGCTGCTATGATCTACTCCCAATCTTTTGATGTGTTGGCTTCCTTTTATTGTGTAACAACTTTAGTTCTTAAGTTGGCCCCCAAATTCAATGTCATGTCCCATGTATTTATAGATATCCTTTGACAAATGATAAATTACCCTTTTGAGTCTCTTAGATGCTCTTATTTATTTTTTTTTTTTGGTCCTTTCCAATATTGACATAAAGTCATCAAAGACCAAGATTCAATTTACGATTGTTTTTTTTTCCGTGAAAACCAAAATAACAAACAAAACTTATTGTTCTTTTCGATTTGAATCAACAACATCACGGCCTAATAAAAACTTTACTAACACGTAAAATATAGAAAAATCTAATAGTACGCAGCTATAAATAAAGGGATTGGTTTTGAAGAAAAGAAGCAAAAGGGTATTTGCAAAGTTATATTCTTGCTTATGAATACGACTCTTCTTATTTATATGAAGCCTACATTTCACTTTCCAAAGTCGTGAGTTGTCCCTTAATTATATTATTACGACATTTGTTTTTTATTGTTCTCTTTTTTGGAAAGTTACATTGACGAGCATGGATAACTTATGGGAATACTAGGTTTTGACTACAACTATCTTGACGTTGTTACTCTCAAATTGGTATTAAGATTAGAGTAGACTTGCAATATGATGTCTTCGTAAATATATAAAACTAATTAAGTTGGCCGCACACAACAGCTTAAACTATTGTGGTAAAACAGTCACTTAATATGATATTATAGTCAGTTTGTCTCGATAGATTAGGCCGATGTCCGGTTATATCCCTTTGCATTAATATGCCCATCAGATGTCCAGTCCTGCTCTGGACTAAAGAGAGTGTGTCAGGAATCTCACATCGGACAAGTATAAGAGTATTCAATAATTTATAATAGTGTGCAAACTTCTCCTTCTTGAACTAGTTTTTAAGAGTGAGTTAGGCACTTCTAACATGATGAATATTCAAGGTGTATTAAATTTAATATTGGATCCAATTAAAAGGATTAGGATTTTTAATTATCGGATATAATATATGATCATAGATGAACTGAAAAGGAGAAGAGAGTCGGGCAGGAGAAGAAAAATAATGAAAGAGGGTGGGGATTGCTAGCTTTTCAGGTTCCACCACCCAAATGTCAAGTTGAGAACTCAAAATTCTCTGAAGACACAAACCCAACACACCAATCACTGTGTTTTGGAAAAGGCTTTAACTAATATAGGTTTAATGAAGGATCATTTAACTAATGGTCGTGGTCATGGATCTCCTCCTCCCTCCGTACACAGTAATGATGTGACTCTTTGCTTTGCATCCTTAGTTACTATAATTAATCAGTTAATCACATATGAGGCTTTATCGTAGTACTAGTAATAGTACTAACAGTAGTTGTTGCACTAACAGTCTGCTCCTTTTGCCGCCCAGCCAATTATTAAAGCAGATTTCACCAACTTGCCCACTTCAATTTTTTCCAATTCTCATACTTCACTTTTAATTATTTTATTCTTTTTATACTATAAAATAATTTTATCAATTCCTTTATTATTATTATCTATTTTCATAAATAATATTAATACTTTTTTTAACTATTTACTAATGTTGTAAAGTTGATTCAAAAGCAAGAGATACCATATTATATAAATTACATAATAAACATTCACTCGTATCAATATCAACCTTTTATATAGTCAACCTGTCAGTCCATAATAATAATAATTTGATCTTCTATTTAAATTAAAGTGTTACGTTCAATATTGAGTTGTTAATAATGATGTTAACCGAATCTATATGTTATTAATAAATGTAGCACATAAAGTTTAATATTGGGTTTTTGTCATATATTCAAAATTTGCACTAAGTTTCAAGTGGTTTTATACAAATTCCACTCAAGATTTTGATGTCAAATTCTCGAAGTCCATTTTCATTACACTGCTACTTCAAAAAAGGGTTGCTCTAGTGCAGAAAGTTTTTTACTTTGCGAGTATCGGAGAGAGTCGCTAATTGTATGTATCTTTCTTTTTGTATTTTACAATAAGACTATTTTTGTGACTTGAACTTGTGATTTTTCAATCACAAAAAATTTATAATAGTCTTGTAATGCATATTATAGCGTACCATATTATGTGATCATCAAATGGAGATGTATAGAAATTGGATTGTAGTTGGGGATGATATTTGTTGATTTCGATGTAATTGTTAGTAATGATAACAATTTATGAATTCTTAATAACGCGACCTAAAGTGAAGTGCTAAATTTACATTGAAATAATCTAATATTTGAAATGATTATAGAGTTGATGTACATTGGTTCACACGCACTAAGGAGTGAATTACAAAAATTGGTGAAATTGGAAAGATAATGAGTAATAAGCATATAATAATTAATTATAGTTGTGAAATTGTACTGGCGATTCTTGTGGAAATCACAGTCATAAGTACAATTATGAAAACCAAAACCGAAGAATATGTATATAATAAAAATAAGAACATATGCTTTTGTCACAACAAGAATGAGCATGAGCATGAGCATGAGCATTAGCAATAGGGTTTAGGGTATATATAATAAATAGTGTGCTTAAAGGCGTGTTCTCGCAATTCCATGCTTAATCACTTGCCGGTTAAAAAGAAGCCAAACCTTTAACATTAAAATAAAGTAAAACCCTCCATGTTGTTTGTACTGTAATGCTGAATTAGTGGGTTTGATGGATTAGAATAATAGTGAAATGTGAGAGACTATGAGAAAGTGGGGATGGATCTGGAATTGGCTGATGGGGGAAAGGATCGAGAAGAGAGGTGAGTAGTGTGAGAGTGACACGCTCGAGAGAGTTAGAAGAAAGAAAGAAAAGAAAAGCAAAGGCAGAGGCACGTGTTGTTGTGTTATTTTTAGGGCTGATTTGATTTCTCGATGACCATAGCACGTGTCATGGTCTTGGTGAATGAGAGTGCAGTGCCCTCCATCCCTCGAACTCACTCACCGGATTTCTAGCTTTTTTCTTTTATTTCATGCTTCAACTCTTAAGAATAATTCTCCTTTTCATGTCATCATATACTTGTATTTCTGTTTACTTTAGCTTAAGCAGTTCATCTTAAAGTGTGTAAGAGTTAGTTCCAGCTTCCAGCTTCCAGGTGGTGCCTGCAACATGAAACACGATGTTCATGTTCAGATGATGATAAGTTATTGCTATGGCCCTGCGCTGTTAATTTTCATTACCTAACTCATCACATATCAGAGTCACTATCCCAAAAAATTCTACTTTCTACTTACAGAATGTTTGGCACCAGATAACTACAAGCCGTCCCGTACCTACAATGCTTTTCTTAATCAGTAAATGATCAATTTGGTCACTCAAACTTAAAAAAAAATTCCTGAAAACTACAGACATTTAGCTTTTTATTGTCAAAATCATGATTCAAAGTCAAATCAACTATTATGAGCATAGAATGAGAATCACCTTTTTTTATAATTCCATTCCACATCGATCTATGGCGTGAAGTGGTAACATTCTTAGGAGGGTACAAAACTCAGATAAGTCAAGTTATGTCCTGTTAGGCTTGACCGCCCTATAGGAACTTTCTTGTTTGTAACATTTACTGATCACTCGCTTTATCCCAAGTCACATACCTATCTCTGACCTATATCTCTGTTCCTCTTTTGGTACATTTACAGATATTAATGTGATGCTTTGGCAATAAATAAATAAAAGCCCTTAGATTCGGGAGATGTTAAGATTTTGTTTCTGCACTCTTTGACCTTTAATCGAACCATCATGCATACTTACACAGTTGTTTCCACCAACTTTCTTCCTGTTACTTGCATATATCTGTATCCAAACACTTGCTTTCGATTGTCAGGTTCGTGTTATACCACCTTTGACTATAAATAATGACAAGGACCCTGTGCACTTGACCGCCATCTGATTTGCGCCGCTGCTACAAATTGGTTCGAGCTATCATTTTCATATATTAAATTGCCTCTTCAGAGAGGGTAGAACGAAACCAAGCTTAGACCAGGTCCTGAAACTTGGAATGGAACTTTCCTTTGGTCAAAATTGTTTAGATGCGTTCATTACTTAATGGGATATTCTTTAGGATTGAAAAATGACAACTAATAATTATGAAATTATATATATTAATAGTTTAATACTATAGCAAGCAATTAATATTTCAACTTTTGATCCATTATATGATATGATATTGTAGTATAATCATGCAAGTTGTGAATAGTATTTGATAATTTAAAATAACCATACTTAAATAGTTTTTAGCGAGTTAGATTATGTGAAAATAACTCGACGAGTCATATCAGATTAATATTTTCTCTATGTAATTATCACATATTATATTCGTTTCACGTATAATTTTTATTATTTAGTAAAGTAAAAAAAATCAGAAACTCTTAAATAATTATGGACTCATTCTTTATTTCTCTGTCAGCATTCCATCTGCAACTGCAACTTCGTTGAAAGTCCCTTTACTACTAGCAATTGTTATCTCTTACACATTGCTTCCAAACACTAAAAACTCTATAATCTTCTTCTTCGAGCTTCTTCTATTCTTTAAAAACTAAGAAGTTGTAAGCGTATCAATGGAGTCTTACACAATTAAAATTCATGAAGAGAAGGAATAAATATCCAAAACTCTCCTGGGACTTGGATTTCTTACTGTTTTAATTTGCTTGTTTCTTAGGTTGGTATAAACTCGAAGAAAACAGTCCAAACTCCAAAATTGTTCACTTCTACCTTCAGGCTTCGTAAGTTGAAGAACAATTCTTCTCCAAAGCTCCTTATTTCTACTTTTGTCAAATGATGCCTTCCTCTTTTTCTCTGTAAACTCTCCTCTAGATTATGCAGTTAGATAGACCATTTCAGGAGAATTGTATCTTATCTTATAAACTATACTCTTTGAAAGGCCATTCATGGCTTAAAAACATCTCATTAGATCATTTGCTGGAACTTTTAGGGTGTAACTAGAACTGTACCATCAGTTTATCATCTTTGAAAAACAAAACAAATTAGTTGAGAAAACTCTGAAACTGTAATAATAAACCCTAAATAGAAAAATAAACATAATCAAAACTCTACAGGCTCATCCTTCTAAGGCCCATTGTTTCAATTTTGTTGACTTCTTTGCAAGTCCCATACCCTTTGGAGAATATCAAATCCAGAAGTTTTATCCTAGTTCATGGTGGTGGCTTTAGAGCTTGTTGTTGGGATAAAACTATGTCTCTTCCAGAGGAAGTAGGACTAGTTCCCACTGCCACAGATCTTACTAGATTTGGTGTTGACCTTAAAATCTTCTCGAGGATGAAGAGGTTAAGAATAGTAACGATTTTATTACCATTCTTAGCCTTTCCCATGTATGTTTCCAGTTTGTACTTAAACTTATTTTTAGTAGGTTAGTTTGGCTAGCCATAGTACTAGTGATGTAGGTGTTGCTTATGCACTAGAACATTTTCCAGAAAAGATCTCAAAAGCTATTTTTCTATATGTGACAATGGTTTCTGATGGTCAAAGGCCTTTTGGTGTGTTTGTTGAAGAGGTATATCATCAACTTCTTGTCATTTATATATATGAAATAATGAATTAGTGAACAAACAACAATTGCTATGTCGGGTCGTGTACGTGTTAAATAAATCGACCAAGCTTCTAAACCTTTTAGCATCTACAATCTCTGGCCCATCTCCATGCTTTAGTTTTTCATTGATGTTCATTGGTGTAACTGCAGGATTACATATAAACATGCCAAACTTGTTAAGTAAATCTCTGGCATATTTCCTTTGAGCAATAAAAATCCCATCTTCAGCTTGATGAACTTCAAGACTAAGAAAGTAATGTAACAAACCCATATCTGACATTTCAAACTCATTCATCATCTGTGTTTTAAACTCATTCACAAGAGAATTTGAAGAACCAGTATAAATTATATCATCAACATAAAGGCAGACAATGATGAAATCATTTTTACCTTTCTTCTTTACATACAAGGATGGTTCATTCTCACTTCTTTCATACCCCTTTTGCTGGTAATAACCATCAATCTTACTGTACCAAACTCGGGGAGCTTGCTTCAGCCCATATAATGCCTTCCTCTTTGCCTTTGTCACTCAACAATTGCAACCCTTTAATATTCAGGTGTCCATATCTTAAATGTCATAATTGTGAATCATCCATTGTACTTGCAGCAAGAGCACAGTTCTGCAAGCGTGAAACATCCAGTGGAAATATCTTGTTCGGTGTCATATTGATACGAATGTTGGTGCCTGATTTCTTATTGCTAATCATACAAACATCTTCATCAAATAAAACAGAATATCCACCAGCCAATAATTGCCCATCGCTTAACAAATTATAGCCTAATTCAGGCACAAAATGAACATCATGCAAAAGTTTGATTTTACTAGTGCTAGTGACAACTCCAACTGTGCCTTTGCCCTCAACTTGCATATCTTTATTGTTTCCAAGTTGAACCTTGATCTTTTGTGTTTCATCAAGCTCTTGGAGTAAAGATTTCGTTCCTGTCATATGATTCGAACAACCGCCATCTACGAACCATAAATTGCTTGGTTTTTGATTGGAATCAAAAATGTCATAAAGAGTTTGTTGTCTTCTTCATTTTCTCTTGCAACATTCACACTCTGATCTTTGTACCAACAATCATTGGGTGTATGCCTGTACCTGTAGCAATGATAACATTGTTCAGTCATCATATTCATTGTCTGATTTCTGTACCAACAATTAGCCTGAACATGTCCGAATCTGTTACAATGATAACGTTGAATACTTGTTATGCTTCCTTGCTCGCTGGTGTTTTTTGTGTTTTCTTGCTCATTGGACTGCTTTTGTCCTCTGCCTCTACCATTATTACGTCCACGGCCTCGGAAGCCTCCTCTTCTTCCCCTTCCTCTGCTTGCAAAATTGACATTAGTCTCTTGTACTTGAAACGCCTTTTCTTCCTTTTCATGCAATCTGTTGATTCTGGACTCATGAGATTGAAGAAACCCCGTCAGTTCATCAACTGAAAGAATATCCAAATCCTTTGCTTCTTTTATAGCAGCTACCACATGGTCAAAATTTGATATCAAACTCCTGAGAATTTTTGGGACAATTGTTGCATCTGAAATTTGTTCACCATAAGACCGCATTTGACTGACTATTGTCATGGTTCTTGACAAAAAATCATTGATTAACTCATCATTTTTCATATTCAAAGTTTCAAGTTTTACCACCATAACTCTACCATCACCTTTGAATTCCTTCTGTAAAATTGACCATGCTTCAAGTGATGTTGTTGATGCTGCAATCTGAGAAAAAATTGTTTCCTAAACGGTTTGCTAAATTATGAAGAGTGCTTTGGCGTCTCTCTTTTTTATCTCCTTAAGCCTTTCTTTAACTGCTGCATCAAGTTCTTCTTCAATTATAGGATTAAGCTCTAGAATATCAACAAATCCATACTCAACCAAATCCCATAGCTCTTGAGATCTGAGCAATGTTTTCACCTAGATACTTCACCATTCATATTTCTCATCGTTGAAAATCGGTAAGAGAGGTTACGAGGAAGAGAAACCATAAGAGAAGCCAAGTGTTGTCATATTGTCTTTATACTCTCTCACTCAAGCACGTGTTTAACTCAAAACACTCAACCTGTCTCTGATATCAAGATTGTTGGAATATACAATCAAACAAAGTGATAAGCAAAGTTAGATAGGTGAATATGGAAAAACACTATGTTATTTCTATTTTCTATATATATTCAGAATAAACATCATATGCCTATATATAGGCTTACACAACAACAAACTAAGCACCAAATGAGGGCCAGCTAAGCCCATTATTAATAACTTAACAACTTACGAAAACTAAGCTACCAGAAAAGTAGACTTAGTCAACAACAAATCTAGACTTTGAATCATTCTCTAATACCCATTCATGAGTTTGATTTCCTATTTGGATCTGTTGAATGTTTTATGCAAAATTCACAAGTTTTGATTCATAGGAATGATAAAGACAAACATCCTACCAAATTTATGTTTGAGAAACAACACATGAAAAGATTATATTTCTACCAATCATCTATTAAGGTATACTACATAAAGGAAAGTTGAATTATTTGAATCTTGATGATTTCTACTGTTTTTTCTACTTCCATTGGGTAGAGCAGCTACATATTAACCACTTAATGAATTTAAATTTTCACTTTAGAACATGATGATATGAGAGCTTTCTTTATTATAGTGACGTAGGTTCCTTTCTTCAAATTCATGGTTCTCCTTACCATTAAAGAACAAAACTAGCTTGAGGAAGAAGATTATAGCATTTTTAGTGTTTGGAAGCAGTGTGTAAGAGATAGTAGTTACAGGTGGTAAAAGAACATTTAACGAAGTTGTAGTTGCAAACGGAGTGCTGGCGAATAAGTAATGAAAAAGTTTATAATTATTTTATGTTTTTATTTATATTCTTAATTTATTAAATAATACAAATCATGCGTGACAAAAATATAATATGTGACAGTCATGTAACAGAAATACTAATATGACGTGACTCGGCACATCATCAACATTAATGGAGAACTTAGTGTTGGCCTTTTTTATTTAAAAAATTAAAAGATAGAGCACTTTACCCTTACTTTTAAAGTTCAACCTAGTATTCCAAAATTGAGTAAATTTTGGAAATTGTTTTACAATTAACCTAACGAACAAATAAGAGAGATATGGTAAAAACTAAGCTTTTATTGATTTATTCACAATAATCAACATAAAAGGAACTTGAGTTACTTTCAACTTGAAGAACTTTACAACAATATCACTTAAAGAACTCGCTACTAGAAGTTAACACTAAGAACTTTCTCTTTAAACTCTCATTTCTCTTACAGATGATTGAATATACCAAGTTACATACTAATGAACTACAAAGGATACCTTTATATAAGTCAAGTTAAAACTATCCACTTTCTTCACTTCCCTAACAAGTTAGTGAGGAGTTGTCACTTCTTCCATTAAGTCCCAAGTTAGTGAAGGGAATCCACTTTAGGCTACTAACTCCTCCTTTTCATATAAGATAAGTGTTTAGAAGATGTCTACTCGTTGTCATATCATTTGACTCACTTTCTTACCATTTAAAGAAATGCTCTCACTGTGTTATGTAGTAGTCCACTTTCTTAGGCTACTATTTCTATGTTCTTATCATGTGTCATCACATCTTCAAGTCAAGTGACTTGATGAGCCTTTTGGTTTATCCATCTTGAGCTATCTATGTGCATGGTCTATCCAAGCACGTCTACTGCGCAGTTTCATCTCTTTGAACTAAGTTAGCGATAATATGTCAATGTACAATAAACCTTGTAGGTTCACATACCTTTCAATCTACTTGTCAAATTTTAGAGTTTTTATGCACCCTCAAACTTAGCATGACTTAGTTATACTATCATATTTTGATCTTGCATCCGAATCTTGCCCCTCATTAAAGATTTTCTTTAATGCACATCACATCATTGCGTGCTAATGCTTGCATACTATCAAGCTTTCATTTGTAATGTATGTTTGGCCCCACCTACTCATAAGTCCTTGCATTGTTCCGTCAACTTAAGTGCCAGGTATTGGTCAAGGTTCACCAACATTTATACAATTCTGCATCCTGGACTTAAGGGTCTAACATAATACCTCCACTAGAAAAACTTAACATCCTTGTCAAAATAATTTGTGGGCACTCCTTCGAAAGTGCTTCCCTTGAAGGCTACTAAGTCAAAGTTTTTATTAACATATCTCCAATGTACCATCTCCCCTATTCTTTGGGTTTGCTTTTGCTTGGATGCTCCTTCATAAGGCTTAATACGGCTAACGCACCATCTCCCTTATCCCTTGAAGGCTCTTTTCTAAAATGCCTGCTTTTTTATAGTAAAAATATCGAACAACTAATTTTCAAAAAAAACATATCGAACAACTTTGATCTTGGATTTATATCGTGAATTACTCCAATTTTCAGTATCTCTTTCCTTGTTCTTATCTCTACTTACAATCATATACATATGTGTCAAAGACTTTTTTCTTTAATTATTTGGATTGCATAACATTATTCAAATCTCTAATATAAATAGTTTCTCTGCCATCCAATATATGTGGATTGCATAAAATTATTCAATTCAATAACATAAATAGTTTATCTAATATACAACATAATATCAACAAAGTTTTCGTATGAATTAGGCATGGAGCTGAAAAATATTATCACTCAATCCTCATCTTCAATTTAAACCTTAATACCTTATAAATTTAAGATGGTTCGACAGAAAAATATCAATATAATCTTTCACCTGTGTACTTAATTTTTGTCATCTTCAACGTATATAAATGCTACTTTTGATATAAACGATTCATTTGGGATTTCTTCTTATATTTACTTTCAAGTCATTTTCATAACAATTCAACATTTATTTCTTCAACCACCTTTTTTAGGACTTTGCCTCCCAAACTTAACAGTATAAAGTTGTGCGTCTTTGACATAATCTCTTTCTTTTCTTATGCCTCCAAAGTACTCTCTAGCAAGTTTTCTTCTCTTTCCAACAATGGTAGTCGTCCCTGTTAACAAGAATCACACCCTCATCTTCACCTTCTACAGACTGAAATTGTTCGATTCATTACATTTTTTAATTTTGAATTTGTGGAGAAACTTCTTGACAACAGGCTGTAATTTTGCAAAGATACCCTAGGCTTTGATACTAATCATATCTCTCATGCAATGCAACCCCATCAAAAATTACGTCAATCTGTTCTTATTCTTCACTTCACATTTTATTGCTTAACAATCACAGTGTGGGTGAGGACATAACTCGACCAACTCATCCTATAACTTCTTCACTTTTCTGTAGTATTGCATTGCACTAGAATTATTGTATTTAAAAGAAACAGCTTTTAGCGCCCAAAGCTATTCTAACAGCCTACTCCATGATCTGTAGTTAGATCCATTCAAAGAAATACTTGGATGATTCAAAATCTGTAACTGAAGTAAATCTCCCTCATTTCCTCTAATGTTCATTTTGGGCCTTCCAACCACACTCTCCGTATCCAGTCTTGTTTCTCTGTAATCAGAAAACCAACAGGAAAAGTGACTATGATATCATGACCAGAAAACTACCTAAAACTATGCAACACTATCAATTAGTAACATCTGCATAACTTTTGACAATGGTTACACATTCAACTTTTGCTACAGATCCCAGTTTTTCGGTACAAGGCCTTGTTCCTCTTCTCAAAGTAACGGATTTACTACGAGTTTGGCGGACAAAATGTACAGCTGTTACGGAATTTTGTTTTGCTTTTGATTTAAGTGGGTGTCACTTTTTGCCAAAAAGTTACTCAATTTTTTCTTTTGGTTGTCTCCAAAGTTGCAGGTATCTGTTTATTGATTAGTTTTGGGCTCAGAGATGGTAACTAGGAATTTCATTAATAGTGCTTTAGAATCAATGGGTATCACAAGAGCGCAGAATGCAGAGTTTTGTTCTGCAATGCTTAGTGACTCTGAACTAAAGCACAACACTTTGCATCTATATAGTTTCCGGGAAACTGTAAGATTTATAATTCAGACAGACGACATTCTGCAGATTTTTTTCCAAAGACATCTCAGTACCTTTTTTTACTTCTGTCCCAACTCCATCACAGTTGTTCACACAGGATTTTCGGCAACTATTTCTTAAAACTTGGGTTATTGGCTATATATGTGTGCTTTTGGAAACCCCATGCTCGCAGTCTCCTACTCAAATTTCGATCTTTTTCTCAAATGTCCCAGACCTTCTCTCCCAGAACTTGTACTGCCGAGAAGTGAGCTCCAGCATCTTTTCAATCTCCTCGATTGGCATTCCTTTTGTTTCAGGGACATAAATTAGGACAAAGATCAAACCGATAATAGAAATGACACCAAAAACCATGAATGTCCAGGAAGTTCCAATGGCTTCTGTCAAAGATAGGAAGGATTGAGCAACGATAAGGTTTGAAATCCAGTTTGCTGTGGCAGCTATACCTCCGCAGACTCCTCTAAACCGTAGTGGGTATATTTCAGAATTAACAATCCACGGAACAGTACCCATTCCTGGAGAGAAGAAAATGATGTACAAAGCCAGGCCAATTAGTGCAGGCCATCCGTATTTGCTTGGACATCCTTTAGTGTACCATGTCCTGTGGTTTCCTCCGCAAAGATCCTTCACCGTGTCATTTGATATCAAACATGCTCCTGGCAGTAACTACAAGAAAATAAGCATGATGGCGCAAGTTTTTAACATTCGCATACAAAAAGGAAGACATAAGTCTATGATAATAAGAAATATTTCTGAAGCGTGTGTCATTTTGTTTTCCTATTAGTAGCTGAAGCTGTTTAGTGGAAGTAAGGTAAATATTTCTTATTATTTACCTTGTTTGAAGAGGAAGAGCAGAAGCCGCAATCTGGATGTGTGGCCTGCAAGCAATCCATGCAGTTCCAAGCAGCAGCATTTGTGGCCAATCTATAATCAGGGCAGGTGTATGGTGAAAACTTTGCTTCAGATTGAGTAATCAGTGGTGCCTGCCTTGTAGCCTCGTAAAATATACCTGTCAAAAGACCAAGTGAAAGTGCCACTCCAATCAAACTGAAAATCAGAAGCTTTTTCCTCCCAGTCCTGTCAATGAAGTATATGCTGACAATTGAGCCAAAGGCGTTGAGTCCGGCGGTCACAAGCGACAATAGGAGGGCTGTTCGATTGGATGCGAAGCCAGCAAACTGAACTATAGTAGGACTGTAATACATGACTGTATTGATGCCTACGAACTGCTGAAAAACTTGAAGGCCAACACCGGCAACCAACCCTCTTCGCACTGTTTTTGTCTGCACCAGTTTAACAAAGTTAATCTTCTCAGAGTTCCCTTCTTCTTGGACTTCTTTGTCAACTGATGCCTTCAAATCCTGAATTTCTGTTTCAACTTCATCCGCAGGGTATATTTTCCTCATTATCGCTTTGGCTTCTTCTTCCCTTCCCTGCGATGTTCAAGACATGTTAGTTAATTCCTAGCTCGAACAAGGACGTTCATGTACACAAAAAAGTTAATTGTGAAGGAGAAACCTTGCGGAATAGCCAACGGGGCGATTCTGGAAGAATCAACATTAGAAAGAACTGGACCAATGCTGGGATTCCTGCAACCCCAAGCATCCACCGCCATGTTCCTGGTGCCTGAAAATTTTGGTAAAGCCATTACAAGTTAGTCTTACGTCTATTACAGGTTTAAGAAGGTAACTTCCAGTAAGATTAATAAGTGTGACTGGCATGCATTTTTAGATATGCGCTTACCTTGGTAAAGGCCAAGTTGATAAGATAGGATAGGAACTGGCCACCAGTAATGAGAAAACCATTGGTACTGACAAGGGCACCTCGGATTTTTGCAGGAGAAGCCTCTGAAATGTAGAGAGGGGCTGTCATTGAAGCCATACCGACGCCAAGTCCAACAAAAACTCTACCAAGGATGAGAAGACCTGGGCCTGGAGCAGAAGCCATGATCACTGCTCCAATGAAGAATAGAAAATCAGCAAACAGGAGGGCTATTCTCCTCCCAAATTTATCATTTAGCCATCCACCCATTGCTGCTCCTACTATTGCTCCTGCAACAGCCATGCTCACAATGCTCTCCTATTCATGTTTCAACAAGACGCACATGATCAATTTTTTTTAATTCAATGTATTCATAATACACAACTGTCTCTCTTGCTTCAGGCATACACATGAGTTAGTTGTTAGTGTCCGTTACGGTTGCATTATGGTACAGTAGTTAATTAACAGATTCAACGTTCCAACTTGCTCGCTGTCTTAGTCTTACTAAGATAGTCTCTCGTACACGTTTTAGCGTCTGTCAGCGTCAGTATTAGAAATTAAGCATAACCTCATAACTTTCTGCCCTTTTTAAGAAAGAATAAGAAAATAATAAAATACAAAGTTGCCCATATGACACGAAATTTCCAGTTATTCTATAATTTGGACCTGGGTTGTTCCTGATTGATCTAGGAAAAGTTCCAGCACAATCGTTCGTATTCATTTTTTACCTCGATCCGAAAGCCTGTATGGTCCTTAGGACACCTGGCTAATCTGAAACGGTACAAAATCCAGCTTTTCCTGCCGAATACCCATTTAGGTTTACTTATTTTGGTCTAAAAAGTGGCATAATGTCTATTACGTAAAATCTACCTCCTTGGTTAGCAGCTAATCCAAAGAGATGCTGCCCTTGGCTTCATGCTTGGTGTGGAAGGGCATTTAATTTCAGAAAAACTAATTTGGAGACCTCCCCCTACCTCCCCCACCAAAACGGGGGTCGAAATAGCAACTGAAGTGTACAATACTAATTATACCGTCATTGTGAATAAAAGAAATTGCAGTCAAGAAAAAGAAAAAAAGGGTGAAATAAGTTGTCAACGAATACTTTGGCTTTCTTGGCTGGTGTGCCTGCCAGGTGTGGACAACAGAAGATATTACCTGTAACACAGTTCGTCTATCTACTGACTTGAAGTCGTCTCTAATGTAAAGAAGAGCACCAGATATGACTCCTGCACTTCATAATTTTACTAAAAATATGAAAAAAGTCACCCGACCAATCAAACAGAGGGTAGAAGAACGAACCTGTGTCATAGCCAAAGAGCAGGCCACCAATTCCAGCAGAGAAAGCAAGACGAAGAACATAAGGGTTCTTCCATGTCAAAGCGAAGCATTCTCTGAAAGCTGAGGAATTCGCTCCTGTAGGTATCCCTCCCTCCATAAAATAATTAGCTACTTTTATATCCTTGCAAGACAACCAGAGACACAGAGACAGTCTGTGTGTGTGTGTTTGCTTTCCTAGAAAATGAAAAGAAGAGAGAATAACGAGAGGAACATCAAACATGTAAGAGATGGGCAGCTAGGGAGAGTAATAATACGGGAAAGGGTAAATATATAAAGGAGAGGGAAGTTTGTACGCAAGCAAAGTCAATGAGTCCACCAACTTTGTCTTGTGCTTACTCATCTATGTTCATCTCTGTAGACTTCAATTAAAACCATGTTGTGCCAAAATTCCGTGATTCAATTCTCTAGTCCTAAGAGATAAACAAAGTATTTGACCTTATCCTAATCACGACCAAACATTAACATTAGCCTTTGCTAGTTAAAGATACAAGTTTATGTACATTGACCATAACTGAGTGGAAGTATTATTCAAATTCAATAAACATAAAAACTATTAATATTGCCTCACTGCTACAAAGTGTCAAGAGAACAGAACATGATTGCAATTTATTTTGTTGTTGAATTGGTCTTTCGACACAAAAGCCTAGTTTTTAAGATCATAAGTTAGAGTCTGGTAGAAAAGTTGTTGCAAGTTTGTTGTTAATGTTACTGGAGTCCGTAGCTATTTTTTTGGTTGTTTATGGTTCATGTTTTCCTATTATTTTGGTTTTTCTTACTATTAGTCATGTATTTAAGAAGTTGAATTCAATAAAACACTTATGTACAAATTCTTCCAAGTCTCTTTTATGCGTTTACTGATTAATTTCAGTTAACAAACCCAACATTTGGTATTAGAGCAGACTTTTTAAGGGATTTGTGTTATAAGCCTAGAGTTAATTGTGTGAGTATAAACCAAACACAAACCTTTTAGAGTGAGTGTGAGTATAAACCAAACACAAACCGCACATAGTGGCACTTTCGTAATTAGGGGCTAATTCGAGCATTCAATTTGATTTCACAACTACTTTTATAGGGAATTAATTTTGGACGCGCCGTTTTGAGCTTCATTCTTGGTAAATTTCGGGTGTTAGGAATATTTTGGATTTTTGAGCATAATCAGGGTTTTCCTTGTATCTTTGGGATTTCTACCTATATAAAAGCATTGTACCTGAAAATCAAGACAAGTTTTTGATTAATGAAATAAGAATTCCTTTTCTCATAATTCTCTTTTCTTTTCGGTATTCTTTGTGAATCAACGAAATTGAAAGAGTCCTATATTCCTAGTAATTGTGAGCGATTCAACAGTTCTATAAAAGGCTTCAGCTACATCAATGAGTGTTCAAACGATACACAAATCTTTTCCAACTCATATCTCTTGAGTGAAACAAAATGGCCTCAAACAACTTTGCACCTGCTCCACCTCCAGTATTCACTGGTGATAATTTTTAGTAGTGGGCTGTGAAGATGATTGCTTATCTATAGGCATAGGATCTCTGGAAGCAGTGGAAGACGAGTTCGAAATTCAACAACTACTTGAAAATCCTACAGTGCAGCAGATAAATAATCACAAAGAGAGAACCTAAAAAATGTTTAAGGCTAAAACTTGCCTACATTCAGTTGTGTCTGAAACTTTGTTCATCAGAATTATGAACTTGGATACAACATTTGAGATTTGGAAATATCTCAAGCATAAGTGTCAAGGAAATGCTCGAACAAAAAGCATGCGAATCTTGAATCTCATGAGAGAATTTGAGCTACAGAAAATGAAACATTATGAGATTGCCAAATAATATTCAGACAGGCTCTTGGAGATAGTCAACAAGCTTAGACTTTTTGGTGAAACGATGCCCGAAAGCAGAGTAGTTGAGAAGTTTTTAGTAATCTTACCAGAAAGGTTTGAAGCCATGATTTTTGCATTAGAGGAAGTCAAAGATCTCACAGTTATCACATTGGTAGAGCTTCTCAGTGCTTTGGACGCTCAAGAGTAAAAAAGACAACTTAGAGAAGATGTAACATTGGAAGGTGCCACGCAAGCCAAGGTGTAGATTTAAGATTTTGCCAGAGGCAAAAGGAAGAAGTGGAAGAAAAACAAGGGAATTTTCGGTACTTATGCTAACAATAATGAAACTACTAAATTAAATAGTAGTAGTGCAGGTAAGAGTAAAGCATACAAAGGAGGAAATTATCCTCCTCGCAAGCATTGTGGCAGAACCAATCACCTCCATTTCAAGTGCTGGAGTAGACCTGATGCAAAGTGTAACAAGTGCAATCAAATGGGTCACATGGATATGATTTGCAAAAATAAAGGGAAACAACAAGTCAATGAAGCTCAAGTTGTGAATCAAGAGGAGGAAGAACAACTATTTGTAGCTTTTTGCTATGTAAGTAGCAACTACGGTGAAACTTGGCTAGTGGATAGTGGTTGTACAAACCACATGACCAACAATGTTGAGTTCTTCAAAGACCTTAACAAAACATCTGTCTTTAAGGTAAGAGTTGGTAATGGAGAGTATATCCCAGTGAAAGGTAAAGGTTCTGTTGCAATTGAAACTCTTTCTGAAATTAAGGCGATTGCTGATGTACTGTATGTTCCTTAAATTGATCGAAATTTACTAAGTGTTGGTCAATTGCTTAAGAAAGGTTATAAATTGATTTTTGAAGACAAAATTTGCGTGATAAAAGATGTAAAGGGACTATATGTGTTTTTAGTTAAAATGAAGGACAAGAGCTTCTCACTTAATCTTATGGAGAGCAAGCAAGTTGCATACTAGGCCTCTATAGGAACCACCGACCTTTGGCATAAAAGGTTAGGTCATTATCATCATTCTGCAATCATTTTAATAAAGAAGAAAGAATTGGTGCAAGCCTTCAGTTCACTAGAAGAGAGCATATCAAACTGCAAAACTTGTCAATTTGGAAAATAAACAAGACTACCCTTTCCATAGAAGGCTTGGAAGGCCTCACAAAAACTTTAGCTTGTGCACACTAACCTTGGAGGGTCTTACAAGACTCCATCACTTAAAGGTAGTAAGTGTTACATTGCCTTTATAGATGATCTAACCAGGATGTGTTGGATATATTTTCTCATATTCAACTCTAAAGTGACTAGCGTGTTCTAGAATTTAAAGCTTGGGTAGAAAATCAGAGTGGTTGTAAGATGTTAATACTGAGATCTGATAATGGAAAAGAGTATACCTCCGATCAATTCAACAAATTCTGTGAAGAAGCAAGGATTGAGCATCAACTTACAGCTGCCATGAAGGAAGAACTGCGAATGATTGGAAAAAAATAATACTTGGTAGTTAGTTGAAAAACCTCAAGAAAAAAATATTATAAAGGTAAAATGGGTTTTCAGGACTAAGGTTAATGTTGATGGATCAGTAAACAAGCATAAGGCAAGGCTTGTTGTAAAAGGATATGCACAAGTCTTTGGCGTAGACTTCTTTGAAACCTTTGCTCCAGTGACAAGGCTTGACACCATTAAACTACTGCTTGCTATTGCACCTCAAAAAGGTTGGAAAGTCTTCCAACTAGATGTGAAGTCTGCATTTTTGAATGGTCTCTTAGAGGAGAAAATCTATGTTGAACAGCCAAAGGACTTTGTTGTGTAAGGACAAGAGGAGAAGGTGTATTTGTTGAAGATGGCTTTATATTGTCTCAAGCAGGCACCAAGGGCTTGGTACAGTTGTATAGATGATCACTTTTTAAGCTTAGGCTTTGTTAAAAGCCTGAGTGAAGCAACTCTGTATGTGAGAAAGGCTGGCACTGACTTAACTATTGTTTATATGTATGTTGATGATATTTTGATCACAGGAAGTAATCGAGAGCTCATTGATGATTTCAAAGCTAAAACGTTGAAGGAATTCGAGCTGATAGACTTGGGATTGATGTCTTACTTTCTTGGTTTAGAAGTAAGGCAACAGAAGAATGAAATATTCATAAGCTAGCACAAGTACGCCAGTGAGATCTTGAAGAAGATTCATATAGAGGGGTGTAAGGCTATTGACACACCTATGCAATCTAGAGCGAAGTTCTGCGAGGATGATGGTGTTGCCAAGGAGAATGAGAATCACTATAGAAGTTTAATTGGTTGTCTCATGTACCTCACTACCTCCAGATCAGATATGACGCATGCAGTGAGTCTTTTGTCCAGATTTATGCATTGTGTAAGTAAGGAACATATGCAAGCTGCTAAACGTATTGAGAGATACATTAAAGGAAATGTTGACTATGATATCAAGTATGCCAGTATAAAACTTTTTAATTTAACAGGTTTTTCTGACAGTGATTGGGCAGGTTCAATTGATAATATGAAGAGCACAACTGGTTTTTACTTCATTGTTGGTTTAGGTGTGATCAATTGGTGTTCTAAGAAGCAAGAAATTGTTGCTTAAAGTACTTCAAAAGCTGAGTTTGTCGTTGCAACTGCAGCAGCAAACCATGCAATACGGCTAAGGAAAATTCTACAAGATTTGAATGTGTTGCAGCTAAAACCAACTCAGATTTCTGTTGATAATCAAGCAACCATAACAATCTCCTCAAATCCTGTTTTTCATGGTAAAACAAAGCATTTCAAGATTAATTTTATTTTCTCAGGGAGATTCAGAAGGAAGGGGAGGTCTCCTTAATTTAGTGCAGAACTAAAGATTAGATGGTTGATATATTTACCAAGGCTTTATCTAAAGCCAAATTTGAAGATTTAAGAGACAAATTGGGATTTTGCAACATTAAAGGCAAGGAGGAGTGTTAATATTGCCTTAATGCTACAAGTGTTAGGAGAACTGAATGTGATTGCAATTTGTTTTAATGTTGAATTGGTCTTTTAACAAAAAAGCCTAGTTTGTAAGATCATGAGTCAGAGTCTAGTAGAAAAGTCGTTGTAAGTTTGTTGTTAACGTTACTGGAGTTAGTAGCTTTTTTGTTGTTGTTTATGGTCCATGTTTTCCTATTATTTTGGTTTATGTTACTGTTAGTCATGTATTTAAGAAGTTGAATTCAATAAAACACTTATGTACAAATTCTTCCAATCTCTCTTATGTGTTTACTGATTACTTTTAGTTAACAAACCCAATAAAGTACGTGACCTTATCCTAATCACAACCAAACATTAACATTAGCCTTTGTTAGTTAAAGATACAAGTTTATGTACATTGACTATAATACCACCATAACTGAGTGGAAGTGTTATACAAATTCAATAAACATAAAAGCAAATAAATTTGATTTAATTCCCAAAAAAAACATAAAATTTTGTATTTCTCTAGGTCTTCCCTGGTGTCTCCATTTAGAGTTCAATTTCAATATCTACAAGCAGAATAAATTAACTACAATTGGCCATTATGTGATGAATTAGTGACGATGTCATTATCAGGTGCACAGCCAGTAAGGACTGCAGAATAAGTACATTGTGTGAGAAAGCTAGGTTTTAGCCAAAGTGGTTGTTATAGCCAGACAAAGAAGAAAAAATGGAAAAGGAAAGGAGCATAACATAGCTTACGGTTTGGAGGATAGGACCATTGAATTTGGAACATTATCTCTGGCATAAAGTTATTAGTCTTATGCATATATATGAGATAAATAAATGTGATGACAATGAAATTAAATTCATAAATACTACAAAGCTTGTAACTTTGTAGTAACATTTACCTTGTTAGGCATATTGGTGAATGATGTCGTGTGCAACCAAATATATAAAAAAAAATCCAACTTCCTGCAACTCAAATTAATGTAGTAGTGGAAAGTCGAGATCGTTCCCACGAGGAATTCAGACGTTAG
>JAOQMQ010000002.1:30867579-30881652 GCA_027563845.1 Erythroxylum subrotundum
CCGATGAACTCCTCTAAATCACAGCTCTCCAATGACAATCACCAACATCGGATCTTCAAGAAAGCTCCTCACTCAATCACATACTCACAGGTCCCTCAAGAAATAAAGCTTTGATACCATTTTTTTGTTGTTACTATCTATCTATCATGCGACTATCTATGGAGTACAAACGGAATTATTGAAGAAAGAATGAAAGAACAACAGGAAAGCTAGAGAGAGAAAGAACGAAAACGAAAACAGGGGCAAACAGAGTATTAAGGACTCAGTGATTTTCTGAGATTTTTCTATTAGATTGTAAGCATACAATTTGCATGTAAATCTTGTACATTTATAACACTACTCATCGACTAATTTCCATCTAACTGACTTAACTAACTTTTCTAATTTTCTTCTCAACTGTCTTTACGTCATTGCACAGCTCACATGTAAGCCGAGGCTTCCCTCTCTACGTCTGCATTTCTGAGACACTGCTACTACACTATTCTTACCTTAACTGCAACCTGCTTAGGCCTACCTCATTGAGATATCAATCACATTGCGATGACTAAAAGTGGCGTGGAACAGACAACTTTTTCTACTATATGATCTTTCCTACTCAACGTCCATGATTATGAAGAGCACAAAGAACCACACACAAAGTGTTGTTCCTTTTGACCTCTTACTGCAGTCTATTTATTTTCCCACTTTCCATGTTTTAGTTAGTGATCTTCATTCTTCACCATCCTGCCAATCCTTTTTGCTAGCTTTATCCCCAGCTATGTTCCATGTGTTTATGTTTGAAAAATACGAGAAAAGCCAAAGCTTGTGTTTATATCTATAAAAAAATATTGTTTAAATAATTTCATAGACCTTTTTCTTGTATTTGGAATCAATGCCTTTATTGTCTTTGGATTGACTGGCATCTTTCGGCAATATCCTTGGATCTGCAGCAACCCATATGATCGCTTTGTATTTGCCTTTTTCCAGCTTCCTCAGCGAGAGTGATAGACAACAGAATCACGCAATCCCCATTTATAGTCGTTGTAACGGCTATAATTAATGTATACACTAATGTTAGCATGCTGTCATTGAATTTGTTTCCTGTTCAAATGTACTAGAAATTATTCGGATTGCATTTGTCTGTCTAATTATAAGAAAATTAGACTAACTAGGTTTCTATTATAAGAGAATATTCATCATATATCTTAATGCTAATATATGTTAGCAACAATTCTTATTTGTAATGGTTTTATAGCGTCGCAGATCATAATGAAATTGCAAATCGCATACAGTTCGAACTTGTGGAAAGCTTTGTTTGACTACGCATAAAATTCAATAGTAACGCTTATTACTTGTCAAATTTGCTTTAAGATTCTGGATAAATCATAAGCTAAACAGGTCGTTTTCAAGGAGAAATTATTTTCCTCTTCAGTTGCTTTTCCCATTTGCTTTTGCCAAAAGCTGCAGAGTCTCGGCAAGAAGATTGACCAATTGTTCTATAGCTAGCCTTTAACGACCACTCCTTTCATTGATCCTGATGTAATAAGGGAGCTTTCAATCAATGGAGGAAGAAAGCTCTTTCATCTCGTGGCTAAAATTAATTCGTTAGAAAAGCAGAATATGTCAAACTTTTTGTGTAGAAATTGTTAGAAATATGGAACCTTATAAGGTCATTCTTGATTAGCTAATAAACGCTACATGGAACCTTAAGATGAGAACTTGACTCAAGCCTCTCAGAGAAGGAAATGAATCATCTATTATAGTTTGTATGAAGAAATATTTAAGAAAATAGCTAATAAAAAGGCATTAAGCAAGGCATGAGAAACTCTTCAAAATTCGATAAGGTAAGTTGACAATGTGAAAAAGGTAAAATTTCAAACTTTAAGGATTGAGTTTATGACACTTTTAATAAAGGATAGTGAATTCATTTCAAAATATTTCATGGGAGCTATGTGAGTGGTAAATCAAATGACGAGGCTTAGTAAACCATCTAGGATATTTAAGTTATGGAGATGAAGTTCCTATAATCTCTTAACTCAAAATCCAATTATGTGAAAGTGGCCATTAAAGAATCTAAAGATGTAAGTTGCACAACTATACTTGAGCTAAGTAAATTAATAGCTCATAAAGAAAGGATGAATTGCAACAAAAAGTATGTACCAGAACAAGCCTAATTAGCAAAGTTATCATCAAAGTCCAAAACTAGTTACATGGAGCCAAATTCTATATATGAAACTAAACATGGTCAAGGATGAGGTCATGGAATGTAAGGAGCAAGGGAGATGATAAGGTAAACAAGACTTTATAGTGATAATCTACCTTTAAATCCTTAATGTGGTTAAGGAAGGGCAAGAGGAAGAGACAATTTTGGCAAAAATGGTATAAGAGAAACGACAAATCTCAAGTTAACACTACAAGAAAAATAGGTTTTAGCAACGAAAATTACTGACAGAAAATAAAGATTTTCCATTAGGGAACAAATTTGGCAATAAAAATTACCGATAGAAAGAGTCGTCAGAGAAATGGTCGTTGGTAAATTTTAGCGACGGATATTAGGAATCCGACGCAAATTTAGCGCTGGAATTTGTAAATCCGTCGGTAAATTTACCGACAAATTTATATTCCGTGGCTAATTTGCCAATGGACTCACAATATGTCGTCGATGAATTTACTGACGGTAAATTGTAAGTTCTAGATATAAAACATTTAGTCGCTAAATTTCCCATTGGACAACAAAATCCGTCGCTAAATTTTTACTGACAAAATATTGTAATTCCTTCAAAAAATTGATAAATTTCAACTGTCATTTCTCACTTCCTACCTGAGTTTTCTATTAATAATGTTTTGATTTTTTTTGTACATTTAATTTATGTAAATAATATAACATTGATTGATATATAAAGTAATCATTATCCTGGTTAGTAATATAATAAAAAATTATGATGTACACGAATAAGTACATTCCGTCCCTAAATTTACCGATGGACAACATTATCCATTTTTAAATTTTTACCGACAGAATATTGTAATTCCTTTGGAAAATTTAGCTATGATAAAATTCAACTGCCATTTCTCTCTCCTACCTGAGTTTTCTATTGATAACGTTTTAATTTTTTGTACATTTAATTTCTGTAAATAATATAACATTGATTGATAAATATAAAGTAAACATTATCTTAATTGGTAATATTATAAAAAAATTATTATGTACACGAGTAAGTATCTTGAAAATAACTGTAAATTAAGAATTTATACAAAAACTTAAGAGTAACAAAACATCAAATACATTCACTTATCCATCTAAGCTATGCAGGTGGTGAAAGCGGATGCTTTGACTGCTGCGATGAGGTCTTATCTCTCCTCTTCAACTTACCCACCTCATTATGGAGTTGGGTTATGCGCTCCATCAGCCTCTCTATTGTGCTCTCAAGCTGAACGACTCTCTCAGTTGGTGCGGATCACTTACTAGATCTAGTTGTAGTGGATGTGGAGGATTACGAACAACATGTGTTTACAAATGAACCTAATTCGAAAATCCTTCCATGGCGGACCCACTGCATTAAGATATGTCTAACTCTCATCAACAATTTTAGAGTTCTGAGACTGTCGTTCAATGCTTTCTTGTATTTGATCCTATCATTATAATTGTTTGTGTTAATAAGTGATAATTTATTAAAAATTAATATTAAAGTATAGATTTTACATACATGAAGTTGTCTGCATTAGGTGTTAACGAAGATCACACCATCATGCTTCTTAGTGTGGGTGTGCAAAAAGAGCTGGCATGGTGTAGGCTTCCTGCCTATAAACTTTTCATGTATCAAGATAAATTGTTATAAGTGAACTACAATTTACAAAAATTTCAACAGAGTTTCCTCTATTTTTATAATATTTACCCCCTGTTAGACAAAAAAATTAACTTAACAACACAATTATTAATGGCACCAAATATTGATAACATTATTATTCTCTATAATACACATATATTTTCATTCTAAATTTCATACATAAAATTACATTGAAATTAAATTCCATACATTAAAGTACAAAAATCAGAATATAAGTGTAAAGTTTTGATACTTACAAGTTTCTTTGCATGCTCCTGGTGGGTCATAGATCCTCCAGTATGTACGAGTAGACTCCCTTCCTCCGATCCTCCATGTCTGTTTACAAAATTATGCTTTGAAATGGACATTGCCTCGGGTGATGCCCAATACAATTGCCAACGACTCCATATTTCTTCATATTTATATATAGTGGTCGTACACTATTCTTGTGTATCGAACTAAGAAAGTCTCTTTAACGTGTACGAGCTCGCCTCTCCCATACATTATAAATTACAACATCAAATTTTGAATCCTAAAAAACTTCTTTCTGAAAAAAAAAAACATACTATAAGTACTTATAAAACACAATATTTATCTAATTAATGTATAAAATTAGATAAAATAAAAAAGATCAAAGAATATATTATTTGTACCTCAAACTCCAGATAATAAAAATCCTTTGTCGCCTGAGAGACATTCTTCCATATGTAACCCTCAAGATCTATCTTCTCTTTGAACTTGGATGACATATTTCTGGAGCACGTTCTAGACAAGACCAACCTAATATATAAGCTATTTTAGATCATGTTCAAATTAAAACCCATAACTTCAGTATAAACCTATGGTGTTATCATGCATGTATTGCAAAATTTTTAGTACTTCACTCAGATTGTTGACAATTATGATGTAAGTTCTTCCATTAACTCCCTTAGCTTCAAGCTAGAGGCCGCCTCCTTCATCTGTAACGTTTAACCATGATATTTCTGTCGGTATAGGGATGGCGGATGGTGTAGGGTTACTGGATGGTGTAGCAGTGGTTCTGGATGGTGACTCTAAGGGCTGAAGGTGGGGAAGGTGATGCCTGATCTGGATGCACACTAGGTAGACGTGCAATACCTGATTCTATAGCATTTGCAGAATGTGATGATTCACCCAGATAGTCACTGGCTCCTTCAAATCGCGGTAATCTAAACCTTAGTCGCATCATATCCTATTTTCTCTTCTGTAGCATATTTTAAGCTGAAATTCATTAATTATTCCATTGATACAACAATATAAATTAAATGTATAACAATATATTGTTGATGCAATAATATGTTTATTCATATAATATTTTATTACTTACACAAATTAATCGCTATCATCATGTAATTATAAATCAAAATCATCATCATCTTCTTTTTTTGAAGAATTAGAATCAAACTCAGGCTCCTCATCAGTTCTCTCGCCCTCCTCATCCTCTCTAGACGAAATTTCAACATATTCATTATTTAGATCGTTCAAAGGTTCATTCTCGTCATATGTTACACATGCATTTATTTCATGAACATCTTCCTGAAATGCTTCACTTTCAATTTTCTTATTTTCTCCTTTTCCATGTTATTCAAAAACACCTCCAGGTCTTATTTTGCAAACGGCCAAACAATCTGACTTATCTCGTCGTAAGCTAGAAAAAGGGACATAATACACCTGAATCGCTTACATCGCCAACACGAATGATTCAAATTATCTAAATCTTCTTCGATGGTTGATTTCAACTAGATTGTATCGGTTGTGCACTTTTGTTCTAACATTAGGAGTTGGATCAAATCATTCACACTTAATATCACACTCCATTTTATTGGCAATGCAGGGTACTCAATTTCAAGTATCTCAATAATTTTACCATAGTAATCCACTAATTCTCCCTGTATGCAAACCCTATTATTTACTGTTGCCATACTATGACCATGATATTCTATAAGAAATTTGTGTTCATTAACAAAATACACTGGATTCGATTTATAGTTCGCAAAGGTCCTTTCACAAGATCACATATGAACTTGTTCTCTATTGGATTTTCTGAGACTTACACAAAAAATTCTCATATTAAATAGTATAATGTCATTTAAACACTTTGATATGATAACTCAACCATTTCAGTTATTGCAAGTGAAAACTTACATATTTGTCGAACCATCGAGGAAAATGTCTTTCAACTTCTTTATTAATATCATCTTGTATTGTTTCAAGTATTAGCTTGCGTAAACATTCCTTGTATAATCTAAAAGCATTATTATGTATTTTAGTTGTGAACAACACTAACTTCGAAAACTCAAATAGACAATTTCAAAATCAACTTAAACTCACTGTAGGAAATGTTGAACCTCTTAATAATTCAATAAAATGTAACTATGGGTAGCCTCTATTTCTTCTTTTGTTAACGTTCTTCTTGTTGAATGTCCATATGTTCGTCTTGGATATGTGAAAATGGATAAGTTACCGTCAACATTACCCATTTCTTCCTATAGTCATTCCGAGGAACTTTTTTTTTCTCTTTTGTGCATATGTGGCTTAAAATAATGTGAACAAAATGTACTTGCTTCCTCTACTAAATAAGCATTACATATCGAACCTTCAACTCTAGCCTTGTTTTTGACATTTTTCTTCAAGTGATGCAAATACCTACATTACAAATAGGGTTATTACAATTCTATGATTAAAACATGCTATAATTTTTATTTAAATATTAACTACAATTACCTCTCAAACGGAAACATCTATCGATATTGAACTAGACTAGCAAGTTTAGCCTCGTGTACTAAATGTACAAGTAGATGCTCCATACAGTCAAAGAAGTTTGGAGGAAAAATCCCTTCCAATTTGCACAAGATAACTGGAATTTTCCTTTCTAGTCTTTCCAATTCCGCCAACTTTATTTTAGATAATGTTGAGCTTTTAAAAAACAAACTTAATTCTGTTTTAGCTTCCCAAACCTTATTATGTAGCAACTCCCAAAATGAAATTAGAATTAGCCTTTGCATAAACACATGACAATCATGACTTTTCATCCCAAATAATTTGTACTTCCTCATGTTCACACACCTTGGCAAGTTTGAAATATAATCATTGGGAAACTATAGACTTTTCAACCATTCACACGAAATTTTCTTTTGTTTTTTGTCCAAAGTGCAACATACTTTTGGATATTTACCCGTGTAAAGATCTTTATCTAAAAGTAATTGAAAAGTTAATTTAGAATAGACAAAAAAAATTTCATAACATCCATAGAATCTTTGTTCATCTAAACAATGATTTAAAATCATTATTAACTACAAACTTGACTATGTTAATACCATTAAGTGAAATAATCATATATGAGCTTTCATATGGTAAGTTTGAATGTCTAGAAGTCATGAGCATGAAAAATAAGAAAGAAACTTATAAGTATGCCTTTGGCTTAAAAACTCTTAAATACATATATGATTAAGAATGAGAAATTTAAATGTGATATGCATGACATGATATAATCTAAGAGTTTAGTTGTTTCCAATGAAAACAGGTATGATTTATTGCATGAAATAAAAAATTCAAGAAGGATATCAATGGCCTCAAAAAGTCTTTTTCTATATTCAATATAGGTAGTGAAAAATTGAATAGAATACTTGGAGCACTAAAGAGTTCTAATGATAAATTGGTTTTAGTTATTAAAGTGCACCTTCTAACAACAAAAGTATCTTTACGAGGGGAAAGCAATTATATGATGAGCCTATGGCTAAATACGTATAAAAATTTCACATGCTCATCCAACATTCTATTTCATATCAAAAAGAGAAATTTCATGCATTCATGAAATTTTAATATTCAAAATAGAAATATCAAGTCTTTAAAGGCAAAAATAACTATAATTCACATATGAAGACATAAAAAGGCATGCAACAATCATAATATGGACCTCATCTATGACAACAGATTATTAAATATGCTCACACTTATTATAAACCTAAATTCAGTTATAATGGTATACCACAAGCTCATAATCATTATAGTCCACCATACAAGTATTTGACATATGTTCAAAATTCTCATTGTCCCAATTTAATGAAAGGAACATATGATATGACAATTCGTATGATGTACCTTCTCATCATAGAATGAGAGCTCCTAATTCTCCATATATCCAAAAGAGAATTTCATATCACACATATCATTTATCAACACCTAAAAATGCATATAATCATATTCTTTAAAATCTTTCTCATATGGCACTAACACTTTCAATTTTTATCATGTGAGATATAATTTTTTTAATGATTATGGTCATATAAAAATAAATTATTTTTAAAAAAAAATTCTTGATAAGAAAAATGAAAAAGGATATCAGATGAAAATGTTTCAAAGACTAACCTCTAAACATTTAAGTTTGTGTGGGTACTTAGAACATATTAATTTTTTTTCTTGTAAGTTAATATTAAGTAGCATAAAATAAATTCTAAGAATTGATATAATCTCTATTGATATCCAATAAGGAACAACAAGGGTATCTTTAACAATTATTTCAAAAGAAAAATTATTAGAAGCCCTTATATAAGTTAAATAAGGAACTTAGTATAAAAAATAACTATTTAACCAATTGAAGAAGAAAAGGAAGTAACCTTTGGTAGTATATAAAAGGGTGTAAATACTTTCCTTAACATTGGTGACAATTGAGAATATTAACTTAATCGTGCATAATTAAAGGGGAGGAAGAAAGTATTCATGCATGTACATAGGGGGAGATAGGTATATTGATCTTTTAATTGGTACATGAACCATTTGAAAATTAAATCATTTTCAGCAAGCACTTTGCATATATACTTTACCCATATAATTGGCTTTTTGATAAGGGAGAGAAGCAAGTGTTCTTTTTTTCCTATTCATACTTATAACTTTATATACCATATATCCGATTTAATTTTGATGAAAATGGGAAAGAATGATAATACTAAAATGCAATCAATCATAAAGCATGAATTAAAAGGGGATATTCATTACATATTGATTTGATATAGAGTGGGTTTATACAATATCATTTATTTTTATACTATACATTGATTTGACATAGGGATAGTCTATTTAATATCATTTATTTGCTCAAATATCCCCAAATGTCTTTTATTGGGTGAATAAATTGACTGAGAATCTATAAGCCACATTATATATTCAAATACTCAATAATCTCCTCATTCAATCCATCACTTATTGAAAACATAGACAATTTTTATTATGTAATTTAAATTTTCTCCTTTTTCTTTTCTCTATAAATATGGGAAATTCAACTTTACATACACAAATTCACTACTCAAACCTAACTTCCAATTACATTTAATAAAACACCATTTTATTTTTCAAGTGCACCTATACTTAACATATTCTTTCTTTGAAAAAACCTTTAACTACCTCAATTCAAATACCCTACAAAATTTTAAAACTCACTGTAATTGTTAATTAAAGTTCACATCTCAATTTCTAAGTTTTAAAATCAATTCATTGAACTTTTATTCCTAATAGAACTTTCATTGAACACTTGGTATGCTACACAAATTCATCCCTAATTTGTTTCAAAACCGCTATTTTTTCCATTATTCACTATCATTAATACATAACAACAAACAACGACCCATTAACAACCAAAATAAACCCTGACAACTCAATCCATACAAACAAAACCAACAAAAATAAAATCATTTAATAACCTAAAATGAAGCAAAAAAAAATAAACCCAATAGCAGGGATGATCAACCTCGACAATGGAAGCAAAGACGACAGATGGACGGACGGATAATGGATGACGAAATAAGACAGATCTGTTGGAGATGGAGGAAACGAAGAAGAATAGAAAATGCAGAAGAAAACAATGAAGAAGAAGATAAGGAAGGTTTATGTATGTTGATTTAGTTCGAAGGAAAATGAGGATGTTTTTTTTCCAATTTAAATGATGTCGTTTTGCTAGAGACTGTGCCTATCATACAGAGAAACTAAAAAGATCCATGATTTAGTGATACGAACATTCTAAAGACCATGTCTATATCCTAGAGAAAGTAACTAGATCTACAATTTGGGTCATATTCACATCCCGTACCATGTTATAGGTGGAACAAAATGTATTTAAGTGTGAAAATCCTATTTTAAAAGATACTATAGCTAACTTTTAGAGAAAACACAAACTAGAGACATCCTTTTCTCTCTAAAAATTAGGCTTAGCCACCGAGAGGCTAGTAAAACCATCAAGAAGTCAATTATAAATTATTTCTTATTTGAGAATAAAGATCCAAACATCATCTCAATAAATTAAGTTATTAACGAAAATTAGAATTTGATCTAGATTTGTTTTTATCATCTTTTATTTGTTTTTTACTGTTTTGATTTTGTTATTTTGGACATGCTCTACGATTAAATACTTTTGCATGTTTAGATGGGAAAAATGTTATTTTGTGTAGACAGATTCAAATTTATTTACGATATAATATATACTATTGTGAGTTAGTTTCTATATATCTTAATGCAGATCAATTCATGTTGATAACTAAAATTGATTTAAATTCACTTGTAAATGCCTCAAAAGAATTTGCTTGTTTGTGGAATACATCTTATGTAGTATGGGTTAAATGGGGTGCTTAAGAGAGAATTACTTGACTTTCCTAGTATTAGGATGAAACCTTTTATGGGATTTTATCTTAATACATTTAAAGTATTATTAGCTTAGTGGAGATATTGGTTAACCAACCAGAGAGATAGTGCATTTTTAGTGTCTAGAAGATCTTACAAATATAAAGATATATTCATTCTAGGTTAATTAAATTATAAAGTAAAAAAATATTACCAAAGGAAGTATTAATCTAAATATTGCTATTTGATTAGATTCTCTTTTGAGGAATTATCTTATCATTGATTTTCTTGGCTATTATCTAGGTTTTAATTTTATTTACACTTTATTGTTTAAAACCTATAAACCTTCTTTATTATTTATCTTCAAGCAAGATAAGTGTTAAATTTTCTAATTTATATCATTTTTATGAGATTTAACCCCTTTTTATCATTATATTACTTACCAACAATAAGTGCATTTGCTTAGTTATTGAGTAATATATTTGTAATAGGAAATTGGTTTAGTAGTATTCATGCATACATAACATTCTAACAAGTTTTTAGCCTCATATATATATATATTGAAGTAGACAATCTACTTTTCTAGAAGAAGATCTTGAGAGAACACTTCAGCCAAATTGAAGGGAGTGAACTAGACAAGGAACTAAAAATACAAGTTAAAACTAAAGAAGAGTATAAAAAATGATATAATAAGCCAAACCATCTCTTATAGAGACACAATTAAGCATTATATGACTAGAGATTAATGCCGATTACTTTGAGATTAAGCCCAATGTAATCTACATGCTACAATAGAATGTACACTTCAATGGATTATAGGACAAGGGTCTCATGTAGACATCACCAGTTTATTAGAGATTTGTGTCATGTTTAAGATTAATTGGGCAACTAAAGACACCATGATTATATGGTTGTTCCTATTCACACTAAGGGATTATGGCAAAATAATGGTTGAAAGCCTTAACTGTTGTCTAAATTATCATTAGGGAAAGTCTTATAGAGAAATTCTTTGCTAAATACTTTCAACATCTAAGATAGTATGGATGAGAAATGATATGTCTTCAATCTAGCAATTTAACAATGAAGGCTTGTATGAAACATAAGAGGGATACAAGAATCTATTGAGAAAGTGTCTACATTATGGCCTTCTTATATAGATGTAAGTCCAAACTTTCTATAATGTTCTAAATGCTCTTACAAGGTAGATGATATAATCTACAATAAGTAGAACAATGAATAATAAGACTCATAGAGGGCGCCTTAAAGTTGGTAAAAGAGGTTACAATGAACAACCACTAGTGACAGTTAGGAAAGGTAAGAATGAAAACACTAGTTGGGATCCATAATGTAGATGTTATGAATGTCTTGATGGCTTAGATGAAGGTGATATTAAGAAAACTACACAACTGAGCTCACCATAAAAAACAACTCAAGTTATAAGCAATGAATTATGTAGGAAGGGCATCATGGTATAGAGTGCTCAGTTGGAAATCTCATGGCTATGTTAGTGGAGTAAGTTAATTTTATAGAAAGTTTTTACAGGTAAAATAAGGAAATATAATTTAGGGTAAAAGGTTATCCAAATTTCTCTTAGAGCAATTAACAAGTTCGAAACAACTACTACAAAGTTTTAATAACCTATGTAAAAAGAGAAGCATTTGATTCTAGAATATATGGCGGGACATATGCAAGCAATTACTTTTTAATTCAAAATCATGAAACTTTAATGAGAAATCTCAAAGTTTAAATTGGTCTTCTAATAAAGGTGATAATATACACCACAAGACACTTTGCCTAGTGAACAATATCTATGAGTTTGAGATGAGTGACATAAATTTGATGTCTTAATACTGGACTTTGAGCTGAAGCAAATGGAGGATGAAATTGATCACTTAAGAAGGATTAGGTGCTTAAGAATTTTAAATAGTAACCTAGTTAACACTCCTATAAAGTGTGAAATAATCCTATCTAAGTTTGATAGATAAGAGAGTATAGATCCAACTTTGTTCAGAAGTCATGCGGAAAGTTTGAGGTACTTCACTTATACAAGGCCAAATATCTTATCTGTAGTTGGACTTGTTAGGTAATTTATAAAGAAAACTTTCGAAGTTCATTTAAAGATAAGAAAAAAGAAGTCTTAGGTATCTTAAAAGACCTATTGACTATGACATGTTTTAATCATCTTTTAAAGACTTTAATCTAAATTATTTTTGTGGTCGTGATTTTATAATACTTTTTATGATAAAAATTTTATTGGGTTTATTTTCTTTCTAGGGAATAATGCAAAATCTTGATGTTGAAAGAAATAACTAATAGTCACACTATCTACATATTCGTTAGAGTGAATTGCAACTACTTTTTGTACTTGTCGTTTTATTTGGTTGAGAAGGTAGTTGAAAGAATTTCTATTAGAACAAATTGAGGTAACAAAGATCATTATTGATACTAAATATGCTCAAGCTTTAGAAAATAATCTTATGTTTCATAATATGAGCAAACATATTGATATAATGTTTCATTTTTATTTGAGAATATATTCCTAAAAAGGAAATTAACTTAAAGTTTTAGAAGTCTTTTGATCAAGTTTTTTATGTTTTCACTAAATCTCTTAAGTACATTGTTTTGAAAAGTTACAAATAATTTTTGGAGTTATACAAAAATCATTTTTTCATAGGGAGTGTCAGAAATAAACTTAATTTTAAAATTAAATAATAACTTTAAAATAGGCAGTTGAATAGTTAAATCTTAATCAATTTAAACAATTTAAGAGTCTTTTTTAAGTTGCATATACCTAGATTCAAATGAACTTAACCTTGAATCATTTAAAATTATCTAGAGAATTAGGATTCAATAAAGACATTGATTTTTTCTATTATATAGATTTTATTATGTTAATACAAATATTTCCGTCTTTATATTCAAAAATTAAGTGACTTTAAGATGGTGAATATAGAATTCTATATTGTCTCTATAAATTATTATATAATATTTCATTTTATACAAAATTATATAATATTTCATTTTATACAAAAAATAAACAGTAAGAATAACATTTCTATTATAAAAATACTTTTCATTCATTGTAAATAGTTGTAAGCATATTAATTTTTTTACCATAAATTATATAATTCTTAAAGTCTAGCCTAACATTGACAATTATTTGTTGCCGAACTTGTTGTTTCTCTCTCTTTTTTTTAATTGCTTACATCGAACAGTTATAGTTAGAGATGACAACTAGGCCTGAAGTCAACTAGCTAGGTCGGGGTTGACCAGCCTCAAGTCTAGTTTTTTGAAAAAATTGGATTTTGGCCCGAAACCTGATCCTTATAAGCAAAAACGTATCAATTCTGCCTTTAAAAATTTTTAAAAAAATTTCGGACCGGGCCAAGTCAAGCTCAGTCCTAAGCTTTGGCCCACTATCTCAGGCCAGACCTGAGCTCCAACAGTAGGAGTTGCCCTGGCCCGGCCTGACCCATTACCATCCTTTTTTAAAGATTATTCTAGATTCTTCATTTTAATGGTGGTCGGGTCGGCTGCATCTGGGCCCGGATTCAGTTATAACAACCCGTAGGCCAACTGGTCGATTCATCAAGCCCGACCGTACTCACCCTGGCCCATTAGCAGGAGGCAACCTTCCATG
>JAOQMQ010000002.1:30881752-30895397 GCA_027563845.1 Erythroxylum subrotundum
CTTCTTTGTTTTGCAAGGATCTCACCATCGAAATCTCAACGGAAGACAGTCCACTCATGGATCAGAACGGTAACATATAGTTCGGCCAGAATCCGGCATAACCAAATGGATAAATGAAGATTTATATGATCTCTTCCTTCTCCATGCATGTTACAAGGTTCAACAGTGAATATGATACTATCGGAGTCAAAAACACGTATTATATTATATCTGCTGTCAAAGAATACTTAATTGAAGTTCCAATTAGCTCGACTAACATGTATAGAGATTGTTGAAACATATGCTACATAAATTTTAGGCCTCTGATCCGTATTATGCAACCTTTAAGGTTGTCAGCAGGAAGTTAATTATCCTTTGGGATCGGATATGGGATATCCCAAGATGATCAATGCATCAACTCATGCATGTGGAGTTCTGGACTACATGTTAAAGCCCAGGAAACATAACATTAGGAGCCCGAACTTCTAATCGTTACATATCTCCTTGTAACCAAGATATCATATGACGATTGAAATACAATCGTCTAATTCTCCTTATCAGTACAGTATAATTCTTGTTAATCACCAATGATCTGTAATGTCAGAATGGTTTTGCTCAGTCTATAGTTAACTGTTTATGTTCAATTCGTTAAAACTGAACTCAGTATTGAGGGGCATAAAGGTGGCAATCAGAAACTTAAATCATCCTTAAAATAGCAACCTTTAACGTTGTTCTGGTCAACCTCCAAAACCAAAGGACAGTTACAACCATAGGATCTGAGACACTTGCACCAATATCAGTTCTGAAATTCCGCTCTCTCACTTATAACCGCCCATCAAATTTAACTCCACTCCAAGCTTCCACGTTCCAACATCAACCCTCAACGTTCTTCCCCTAATTCCCATTTTCACATTCTTCATTCCAAGCTAAAAGAAACCTCGACAACAGCTTCATTCTATCCCTACTGCAGGATCTTGATTCCCTTACTATTTTCTGACATTATCTTTAATCGTTCATTCGTACTTCTCATGACTTGTTATAACAATGGGAACAGAACTGCAAAGCCTGAAGAAGTTCCCGTCAATAAAACTGAGTATAAGTCCTTCGTTCAATTCAATAAGAGAAGATGAATGTGTGGAGGAAGTGGACCACAGGTACACCAGCTTGAAAGACATCATAGTGAACTCGCCGTCATGGAATTCACAGATATACGAGGGATGCGATTATTTCGACCCTTCAACGATTATGATCAGAAACCAATTGGTGAAGCATGCAGCCTCAGCATACGTACAATCAGCAACGATTCTAGCAAGCAGAAACCAGAACTGTTTCGTTAGATTCTGGGAGAGGCTAAGGAACAAGTTTTCATCTGTAACTTGCTGGCATGTATACTTGTGGAACCCTTTTCAGGGTTGCTTCTGGCATGCATATTGTTCTATCGAATATGTGGTAGGCGCTGTTTTCAATAAGATGATTCGCGTGTAATGAAGTGAAGATGATGATGATGATGGTGTGTTGGGGTTTTCTTAGGTATATTATTTTACTTTCCATACCTTTGTTTTTGCCCCAAACGGAGTCATTTGTTCCTGTTATTTCGCATTGCTCTTGGATTAAGTCTTCCTATCAAATCTTAGAAGTGGATTTCTGTGTTTTTTTATGTACTGAAAACAATCTTGTGTTGTAACTATCGAAGCAATATAACGTGTGTTTGGGACGATAGCTCTTTAGTTTGTTTATGATCACATAGTTTCTAATCTCTGTTGTCATGAAGCATTTTGGTATTTTTAGAAACTCACTCATTTGCAAAACAGAAAGAGCTCAAATGGAGATGGATTAATTTTTTAACTTTAAATTCTGTAATGGAGGACAATTTCTTTCAATGTGAGATGAAGACCATTCTGTATCCATTTCTTTTTCTTTTGCTCCATTTGTGAGAAAGGCCAAAAGTGATTCAAAATCATGAAATTGGAAGAACAAAGCAAACTGGGCAGAGTGTGTTTGACCTAAATAATGACCAAGAGCGGCAGGACAGGAACCTGAAATACCTTTTCTTTTCATTAGTAAGGAATCCTAAGGCCAGAAGGCTGAGGTCCAATGCCAATTTGACAGCGTCACTGTCCCCCAAAAGCAAGGACTCATAGGAACTGAAAACGACTAGCTACTTCTGACATTCAAACGACGGCGTTTCAGTCGTTACTTGTCGGCCTGTCGGTTGCTGTTTTTAACTAAAGATTGATCGTAAATTGGCCCCTTTAAATTGCTTAGGCCATTCATATTCCAAAAAGGGTCAGTCCATTTCAAAGCTCTGTTTGCTTTTTAAAACATATAATAAAATCAGATGGAATATATATCATGCTTGTTGATTGCTTTCATGTCGTCAGGTTTTCTGAAAGAAATTACAATGGCGTGACTATGGGAATCCTTTTCTGTTGGGATTGCTCTGAATTTCTGTACCACATGCGATTTCTTGGTCCCCACACTCTCTATGTGTGTTTGACTGAAGGCCCAGGCGCCATGTTTATATATATAAGAAACGCGCCTTTATATATCATTGTGCATTCTCAAGGCTTTCTCTCTAACTCCCTGGTAAATGACTATATGTGTTGATCTCTCTTCTTCCAATTCTTTTCGGTTTGGTCTGACGCTTCTTTTCTGATCTGGGTTCTTCATTAACTCTTCTTTTCATGCATATGATCAAACAAGTTCTCTCTTTCCCTGTATGCATGTCAAGCAATTAAAGAAAGGGCATGCCTATAAAAGTTGACGATTAAGAGGGTAACAGTCCGTATATTTTGAGACCCAAATCGTCAGACTTTGCCGGGCATAGACTACAAACCTAACCTGTACAGTGTATCCCATACAAAGTTCCGTTCTTTTGTTCAGGTTTGATTATATATATCCTTTTTCTCTTTTCATGTCTTGTATTGAATGTTAATCTACTCTTCTATTTGTACATCCACCTAGATCCTAGCTAGCATGGCTATATATGGAAGCTTGGTATTCTAGTATTCTTATCATTTCCTCTCGTCTTTCAGTCCTTTTAGCTTCATTTTCACTCATATGTATTCTTACAATTTCCTCACATCCTCTGTGGTCTTATTGTCTGATAGATACAATTACAAAACATCTCTGCGTCTGTGTCACTGTTTTGTTTGTTTCCTTCCCCTTACTACAGATTCCCACACACAATCTTCCATTTCTCTACTACCTGATTCTGTCTATCCTTTTTCTAATATAAGACTCTAGACCTCTTCCAATACTGTTGGAAACTTACTCTTCTTCCTTTTCTTTGATCACTCAACAGAAGTTGATCATTTTCGGAGAAAACATGCAGGTGGCGAATAAATCATCAGGAGCTGGCATGTCAAGCGCTGTGGCAATCAACACGGAGCCTCCTACATCAACAATGAACCTCAACAACCCCTATGAGATCGTAAGGCAGTTGGTTTCTGGCAATGCGGTGGTGGTGTTTAGCGTGAGTGGTTGTTGCATGTGCACAGTGGCCAAGCGCCTCCTCTTCAGCCTTGGCGTTGGTCCCACCGTCGTGGAGCTCGACCACCACTCTACTGGGCCAGACATTCAGGCACTCCTCTTCCAGCTTGTGTCTGACGGTCAGCAGCCTGTACCTGCGGTGTTTGTGGGTGGAAAGTTTCTTGGTGGCATTGAGACTCTCATGGCCTGTCACATTAATGGCACCCTCGTCCCTTTGCTCAAAGATGCTGGTGCTCTTTGGCTCTGAGCCTGTTGACACTAAATTTAATACAATCAACTGCATGATTTTAGTTTTTACACATTGTACAGACTTCTACTGCTGCTACATGGTTGAAGGTGAAAAGAGCACTGAGACAAACCAATTTCTTGCTTGTTAGTTCCAAAGATCGGAAGTCTTTACTTTGAAGAAATGAAATCATTACAAACTTTACATACATTTTTTATTGATGTCTTGAAATTTCGTGATGATGTTTATGCGTATGTTGTGGAGGCTTCTTGCCGGTGATTATGGGGTAAGAGGTGATATGAAAAGCATCACATTCACATGCAAAAAATAATACAATACAAACACGTCATTGTTCGGTATTATACGGACTGGACACTGATGGCATGAGAGAAACGGTAATTCTTGACCAACGAACCAACCTTTGAAGGAAAATAATGGCTAACTTGGAATTCAAGGATTCATTCTTAGAGATAAAACGAAAGGAGGGATCTTTTCGGTAGGTTTACTGTAAAGATCCCTTAATTCAGACAGTAATACTATTGACAAGTGGATATAAAACAAAAGGAGGGATTTTTTCAGTTGAGAAAATGCGAAGCTTTGGTTTGGAACTATGAAAATTAAGGCACGTTAGGATCGATGATACAAGTTGGGAGACAGAGACAGGTCCTTCTCAGAACCTCGTCAGCATCAGTCAAAGTGGAAAAAGTTAAATGTTTTGAGTTTTGACCATGTTAATGGTTTCTTTCCCTTCATCCCATGTTCCCTTTTTCTTCAATAGTTTAGGCCTTAGGGCTAGGCCTTAGGGGCGGTCCACTTGAATCAGACGTTCAAGAACCAACATAAGGTATGTCAAGTAAACATATTTATGGAAATTTCAAATTAAGAAAACAAAGCCTCTTCTTCAACGGTTTCACATGGCCTCTTGTCTTTGATTGGCTTGCTTGTAACACCCATCGTTGACTTTTTGTTCTCATTTTGCTTGAATCTACCATATTTAATGACTCACAGTTGGATATAGCCCACAGTTTTATTACAAGAAGTTATAATGGAAATTAATCAAATTATCATTCTTTGGATTTCATTACATTAGCCTATAAAGGAACCGTCTTGTGATTTAGTTTTGACGCTTTTCCATCTTCGTTGCTCTTAACGTCAAGAAAGTGTGCTTTCTCTCACTTTCTTGGCAACCAAATATATTTCTTTCTTAGGACTGCCCTGTTCGTAACTTTGTCCCGTTTGTTTTGCGGTTTGTGATGGTGAACTCAGAATCGAAAAAGGAGGCTAAGAGTGAGAGATCAAAATGGGTGCGAATTGGAGCTGTTCTTGCCCTAATCATTGCTTTAGCTGTGGCTGTTTCGACTGGTAATCCTAAGGTCTCCATGTTTGGATCGCTTAATGGGTCCTGTAATTGTACTCAGGTGTGATCTCTTTCGGATTATATTTGGCAATCTCGCGATGTTTGAGATTAATGCTCTATGTTGGCTTTTGATTTTTAGTAGTTTGGCAGTCTTTCTCTGTTGTCTCTAATGGGTTTATTTATTTCCTGTAGAAATATATCGGTACAGTGGAAGATTGTTGCTGCGATTATGAGACAGTTGACCGTTTAAATGAGCAATTGTTGTATCCTTCTCTCCAGCAGCTTGTCAAGACCCCCTTTTTCCGATATTTCAAGGTTCCTTTGCTATTACTATTCTGGAAAGTTTCTGGTTGGTTGTTAATGGACTGGATGAATGTTGCATTTGGGTACTTTTTAATTTATGTGATTTTTTTTTCTTATGCTCGTGAAAATGACTAACCAGATATTTAGTTGCTTTTAAGTTTTATCAATTGGTAAGCATTACGTTGAGTATTCAATAAATCGTATAAACCGAGTGGTGGTGATTGTATTGATTGCATGCTTCAAGGAGAAATTTAGTATTTGTTCTGTTGTTCGACACAATGAGCAGAGTGATTTAAGCGCATGGGTTTCCAGGACTCAGTGCTCATAAATGGACGAAAACTGGATATTCTAGTGTGTATTTGGATTAGATTCTCATTTTCTGGTTACTTTTAGAATGTTTTCCAAATCATAGTTTTGGGGTTTTGGATTGAACCCAGCTTTTACAGATTTTTCTGAGCACTCTTGACTATCTAAATATGGTAGGTTAAGTTGTGGTGTGACTGCCCTTTCTGGCCTGACGATGGCATGTGCCGCTTGAGGGATTGCAGTGTTTGTGAGTGTCCAGAAAGTGAGTTCCCTGCGTCATTTAAGAAGGCCATCCACCATGTCCTTTCATCCGAAGATCTAGTTTGTCAAGAAGGAAAGCCACAAGCTGCTGTAGATCGTACCCTGGATAGAAGGGCTTTTAGGGAATGGACTGAAATAGATAATCCCTGGACACATGATGATGAGACTGATAATGGTGCATATACTTTCTGTTCAAGTGCAATTGAATAACATAAATTATTGTTATTATTATTATTTTTAATGCTTTCATCCTCTTCAACTTTTTTGTTTTTGCACTGATACATACTGCAGATATCAAGTGATAATAACTTTAATTCGATCCTTATTCATTTCACATTCACTTGAACAACTATCAGTTCTTTATCCAACAGATTGCCTTTTGTTAATTTACAACCCTGTACTCCCAAATTTTTGACTGAAAACTAGTAAATGTTTCACTTCTGCAGCTGAATTGACATATGTGAATCTTCAATTGAACCCTGAACGCTATACTGGATATACTGGTTCATCAGCTAGAAGGATATGGGATGCTGTCTACTCTGAGAATTGTCCCAAATGTGAGTTCTTGTCTTCAATTATCTTTTTCATTTTCTTTTTTTCTGATTCTTGTTGCTGCTATCTCACATTAAATCACAAAAACAAGGACAGACCAGCTGCTTTTATTTTGTTGAGAAAGCAAAAGCTGCTGCCATTCGTTAATTATACTAAAGTGTCAATCTTTATGGATATTGTTTGTGTATTTAATTTTCATCCTTTCCTTCCTAGCAAGGTTGTATGATGCTAGTAGTCTTCTTATGTGTTTAAAATGGAATGTTGCAGATCCATCTGAAGAGTTATGTCAAGAAGAAAGAATATTGTACAAATTGATATCTGGTCTTCACTCCTCTATCTCAATCCATATAGCAGCCGATTATTTACTTGATGAAGCTAAAAACATGGTATGATTTTGAATTTCTGCTTTTTCAAGCTTTAATTTGTTGACCAGGGCCTTGCCAGACCACAATTACATTGGTATCTACTTTGTCCTTTGAACACTATGCTCTGGATCTCTCTTAGTTATTGGCTTAAACATACTCTGGGAGCTTTCAGAACTTTAAACTTGACATTCTGGAGTTACTTTATATGCTGATGATCAAGAACAAAGGTTGCCATGTAGGAGATTGTTGTACATGCGCTTTAACTTGTAAATGTACATCTTGCATTACTTTTATAGTTTTTCTTCTTGTTGCAGTGGGGTCAAAATTTGACTTTGTTGTATGATCGGGTCATGAGGTATCCAGATCGTGTTAGAAACCTATACTTCACTTATCTCTTTGTTCTCCGAGCTGTAACAAAGGTGAGTAATGGAAATGCTGATCTTAAGTTCCTAACTGATACACGTGCTCTTTCATTCCACAATGGCTATTGTCTTTCGCTGATGATATATTGTTTTTCCTGGCATTATTTCTTCCCAAATGTCTATTTCATTTTAGGCAGCAGAGTACTTGGAACAGGCTGATTATGATACGGGTAACCCTACTGAGGACCTGAGGACAGTGTCTTTGGTCAGACAATTACTCTATAATGAAGACCTTCAAACAGCATGCCCTCTGCCATTTGATGAAGCTAAGTTATGGAAAGGCCAACGGGGACCTGAACTGAAACAAAAGATTCAAGGGCAATTCCTGAATATTAGGTCGAAATTCCGTTTGCTGGTCTTTCTCCTAACTTCTTTTTAAATGTATTTTGGAACACCATTGTCAGATAAATGGTAAAATTTAATTTATCTCAATAGCAAGAAAAATGATGTAATGTTGCTAGCACATGATATTCAAGCAGACTTCAGGATGTTGCAAATTATGACCAATTCCTTTTGCGATTGCAGTGCATTGATGGACTGTGTTGGGTGTGAAAAGTGTCGACTTTGGGGAAAGCTCCAGATTCTTGGTCTTGGAACTGCTCTGAAAATCCTCTTCTCTGATAATGGACATCAGGACTTGGTTCAGAGTGTAAGTATATGCACTTAATGGAGTTCTATATAAGCTCTTTCTTGTTTTAATGGTGCATACATGTACTTTTTTTGCTTTTTGGTGCATGAAATTTTTCTATCCTTATATTATACTTGTAGGTGTAAATCTTCTGGTAATGCTGTCCATCCAGTATGTCTGGATGTGTCTGGTAGTCGTTGTATCCTTGCTGAAAATTACTTTTATTTGGCTCTCAGCTGCAACTACAAAGGAACGAAGTAATTGCCCTTGTGAATCTGCTCAACCGACTATCTGAATCTGTCAAATTTGTTCATGAGAAGGGACCTACTGTTGAAATGATGATGGGAAAACAAAACGCTTCACCAACTGCCCTCGTTAATCTATGTCAGAGGGTGTGGACATATTTATTCAAGTCATAGTAAGCGGTTCCTTTCTTCTGTGGCTAAGCAGAACGGTTTGTTTTCTTGTCATTGTACTGTTGTTTGCTGGCCTTATACTTTTGGTGATTGTGCTTTGTGTGCAGGTAATTGTTGATGATTCGGACCTGGAGGTCAAATATACTTACCAAATATAGGATTAGGAAATCAGGTTTGCAATTTTGAGAAGTTAGAAGATCACATACCGGAATACAAACGCAGTGAACTTTGTTTTCCATTTCACAGAAGAAAGCTGCGAATTGTACTCACTATCAAGTACTTCGAGTTCCAAATATGAGATGATAGGAAAAGAAAAATGGAGGAAGCAATTCAATACCTTGCCTTTGAAATAATGCAATGTTTCTGGCCAATTTTACTGTAGCAAGCTGGACTGTATAATGATTATGGAGATTGGAAATTCTCTTTTAACAAGAAGGCAAAAGAAAAGAAAACAAACATTCAAGTGTGAACCATAAGAATCCGAATGCATGTTACTCCAATTATCATCTTTTCACTTCCTGCAATTATCCTATTACAGCAAATCATATTTGAAGGACAGGAGCATGTTTATTGCATCACAAGCGTAGTAAATGATCTTAGACGAGCGGTTGAGCATCGGAGATCGTTACTTTAGTAAAGCAAAATGGAAAGTCAGACGAATGTGCTAGATCGAAAGCAATCAGTCTGTCCCAGCACCACTTAAAAGTCTACGCAGAATAAGATCACTGAACTACCAAAAGTACTCGCTAGCCACTGTAATAATGGCATGACACTGATGCATAATGTTCTTCTGCAGTGTATGGATGCTGTCGCTGTTAGTATGGTTGCTGTCTCTGTTAGTGGTAACAGAAGACAAAATAAAAATTTTTTGTACCTCCCTCATATTTGGTTGCTGTCTTTAGACTTTTGTCCTCCGTCTCCGGAAGACACAAATAAAAGTTTTTGTTCCTTCAAAAATCGAAGGACAAAAACTTGTCATTGTCTCCAAATGTGTTACGAGCACATTGCTCTTTAGTACTGGACACAACATTTGCATTGTTAATAATAATAATAATAATAATATTATTATTATTATTATTATAAATTTTGTATTGAATATTATTATTATTAATTTATTATTATTATTATTATTAGTATTATTATAAATTTTGTATTTATTATTATTATTATTATTATAAATTTTGTATTGATTATTAATTTATTATTATTATTATTATTTATTATAAATTTTGTATTGATTATTATTATTATTATTATTATTATTATTATTATTATTATTAACAATGCAAAGGTTGTGTCCAGTAAAGAGCAATATGCTCGCAACACATTTAGAGACAGGGACAAAAGTTTTTGTCCTTCGATTTTCGGAGGAACAAAAACTTTTGTTTCAGTCATCTGGGGACAGAGGACAAAAGTCTAGGGACAGTAACCAAAAATGGGGGAGGGATATGATTTTTTTGTTTTGTCTTCTGTCCCTACTAACGGGGACAGTAACCATACACTGCGTTAGAGCTTCCACAAGAAAAACTCAGATGAATATAAGGTCCAGATGGCTTAGGGATGAAGAATTTTATGGTACTGGTAACTCAAACGGAGATGGTGATCAAACTCCAGATGGAAGACGAGGTGGCATTGGTAATCCCACAATGGGAGGTGTGCAGGCTGGAGCATCTTAGGGTAATAATTAAGGGGCAGGAGCGAATCACAGAGGGGATAGGGGGGAGGTTATGGGTGGAATTGTAGGAAATTCAAAAGGGAAGGAAGTGATGTCAACTACTGGAGGTGTGGTTATTATTGATCCAAAGCAACGACGTATGGCCAATGAAGAAGAGATTACTGAAAACCTTGAGATGGGTGTGTAGATTGATTCCAATCAGGCTCCAAAAAACGGCATAACAACGGGTTCTGGTTCTCAGACCCGCCGAGATCAATGTGTTTATTAAGGAATTGCCGCGGGCTCGGCAACTCTAAGGAAGTTCATAATTTAATGCAGCTAGTTAGAAAAAGAAGGCCGAATTTAATTTCCCTTGTCGAAACTTTGTGTAATTCTATTAAGATTAATGATCTAAAGACTCTTTTAGATTATGATGATTTCTTTTATGTTGATAATAATGGTCATAGTGGTGGATTAGCCTTGTTGTGGAAGGGCGTTAATAGTATTCATTTGTTGGGTTCCTCTTGACAATTTATTGATGTGGAGGTTTCGTTGCAAGGAGTCGTCCTATGGCGTGTTACTAGTTTTTATGGGCAAGCGAATAGAATGAGGAGAGATGAGACGTGGGAGCAGTTAATTCATTTATCATCAGTTTCAAATCTACCCTAGGTTTGTATCGGTGATTTCAATGACATCCTTTTTCAGTCAGAAAAGAGAGGGGGATTACAACAACCATCTAACTTGCTTAATGGATTTCGAAATGCAGTAATGGCAGCTGGTCTTTCTGATTTGCACTTAGACAGGTATCCTTGTACATGGGATAATGGAAGGATAGGGGAGGACCATGTTGAAGCTAAATTAGATTGGTGTTTAGTTTCGGATAGTTGGCGCAATAATTTTCCTTTATATAAAGGGTCAGTTCTTGATCTTTCTACATCGGATCATCTACCTTTACTGCTTCAATTTCAGATTTACATGTCTAGGTAGTAGGTGCGTCTTTTCTGGTTTGAGAATCATTGGCCTAAGGAACCTGAATGTCGTATGGTGGTGGAGAGTTGTTGGAGAGATAGTGCAGCTACTGATTTATTATCCAAGCTAATAGAATGTAGTCGACTATTGGATGAATGGGGTCAGAATTTCAGGCGTAAATTTAAAGAATAAATGGATGAGTCTCGGCATTGTATGAACAGATTGAGAGGTAGGAGGACTAAGGTAGATAGAAGGGAGTTTTTGCAGGCTAAAAAGTAGATGAGGTAGTTATTAGAGTAGCGCGAATTATTCTGGAAGCAGAGGGCAAAAGAGGCGTGGCTAAATGATGGCAATCGTAATACACGTTTTTCCCATGGGAAAGCTATGGCACGACAATGCAGGAATAGAATTGATCAATTGAAAGATGTGAATGGTAATTGGCAGCATTGGTCGACTGGGATTAAACAGGTAATATCTGATTATTTTGTTACCCTTTATTCATCGCAAGCTTGTGCTCTAGATAGTATTATTAATTGGGTGCCGCAATGTATTTCGGATGAGGATAATTTGATGCTTGATGAGTCGTTTACTTGTGAGGATGTTAGATAAGCGGTATTTAGTATGGGTGGGGATAAATCTCGAGGAATTGATGGCTTGAATCCTGGGTTTTATTAGAGATATTGGGATGTTATTAGAGAAGAAGTCTCTGCCTTTTGTATTCAGTGTGCTACATTAGGAATTATTCCACAGTCTCTGAATGAAACAATACTTGTTCTCATTCCAAATAAGTAGAATCCGGAATGTATTACTGAACTTCGACAGATTGCTTTGTGCCAAGTCCTCTACAAAATTATTGCTAAGATGTTTGCCAACAGATTGAAATATGTCTTGCCTAAATTAATTTCTCCAATGCAAAGTGCTTTTGTTGCAGGTAGACATATTCAAGATAATTCGGTTGTAGCTTTTGATGCAATGCATTATTTGAGGGCAAGAAGAAGTGGTAAGACTGGCTATGCGACTCTAAAAATCGATATAAGTAAAGCCTATGATAGGCTCGACTGGTGTTTTCTGAAAGCAGTTATGCGGAAGATGGGGTTCAATGATAGATGGATAGGATTGATTGATCAATGTGTAGCTTCAGTTTCCTATAAGGTGCTTCAGCAAGGAAATTTTATTGGATCGATATATCCAAGCAGAGGCTTATGGCAAGGCGATCCTTTGAGTTCTTATCTGTTTATTATTTGCGCCGAAGCGTTATGTAGACTTATTCAAGCCAAGGAGAATCAATGGGTTATTCATGGTGTCAAGATAGTTACAGGTGCTCCTATAATTTCCCATTTATTCTTTCCTGACGACAGTGTTCTTTTCTTCAAAGCTAAGATTAATGAAGCACAGGCTGTTAAGACATTATTGACGGAATATGAGCAAGCTTCTGGACAGGTGATTAATTTTAGCAAATCCTTGATTTATTTCAGTCCTAATACGGATTTGGTGGTGAGATCGGATATATGTTCAGTATTGCAGGTTCAAGAACAGGATGATCTTGGCAGTTATCTTGGTCTTCCAATGGCTATTGTTCGTAACAAGAAAGAAGTTTTCAGATATGTGAAGGATCGGGTTTGAAAAAAAATCAATTCATGGAATGTCAAGCAATTGTCAAAACCGGGTAAAGAAGTATTATTGAAGACAGTTCTTCAAGCTATACCGAATTATGTAATGATGTTATTTTTATTCCCCAAGTCGTTGTGTGAGGAACTTGAGCGGATAATGTGTCGGTTTTGGTAGGGTACCGTGGATAACAGGAAAGGTATACACTGGATGAATTGGGACCGGTTATGTAGATTAAGAGCATCTGGTGGTCTTGCTTTTAAATATCTTAGAGAGTTTAACATTGCTCTTTTGGGCAAGTTAGGATGGAAGCTAACGAAGGAACCTGATTCGTTAGTTGTAAGATTGCTCAAAGCACGTTACTATACCAATTTCTCATTTTTAGAAGCCCCTCTAGGTGCGAATCCGACTTATCTATGGTGAAGCATTCGAGAAAGTCAGGATATTATTAGAAGAGGCATTTGTTGGAAGATTGGTAGAGGGGATAAAGTGACAATCTAGTCTGATCCATGGTTAAAGGATGTGGATAATCCATTTGTTACCACCACTTTTGACGCAAGTTATGGTATTTTCTTTGTTAAAGATTTGATGGTTAATGGTAGGTGGAATTTAGAGTTGATAAATGTTGTATTTAATCAACGTGAGAGTAGTTTAATATTGAGTCTTCCACTTCCTGGTAATGGAGAGGATGACTTGTTTTGGATGTTTGAGGAGAAAGGGTTTTACTAAGGCAAGTTGGCTTACAAAGCTCTTACTATTGGTGATCAAGAGCAACGTAATGCATAGATGCAGCAGGTTTGGAAGAAGCTTTGGAAACTTAAAGTGTCCCCGCAAGTGAGTAATTTTGTATGGAGGGCTTCTAATAATATTTTGCCGTTACAAGATAATTTGTTATTAAAGAAGGTTGAGGTCCCGCTATGGTGCCCGTTTTGCAGTCAATCAATGGAAAGTTTGCTGCATTTAATGGTTAATTATTCTTTTACAAAGCAGGTGTGACAGTGTTCTTATATGGGTTGGTTTTCGCCGACGGAGTCAGAAACTCAATAATAGCTGATGATAGTGTAAAGGTCGAGACTTTTCATTGATGGAATCAAGAAAAATAAAAGC
>JAOQMQ010000002.1:30905581-30922121 GCA_027563845.1 Erythroxylum subrotundum
CTGCATCAGAAAACTTGTCTCAGGTTGTGATAAATACATCATGCACGTAATTTCTGTCTAGGAGGTCGGGTTTTAAGAGGGACCGTTTGTGACTCCTCCACCCTTTCTTGAGATTTTACGTGGAATGGTAATACTGTCTTATGAGTCCGTTTGGCGGTCTTTCCTGGGTATTACCGAATCGGTTCACTTCACTAGTTGTTTACCTCAAGAAAAACTAGAAGCCAGTGGGAGTGATGGCACCAGATGATATGCTCAACAAAATCGATAAATTCGATGGCACAGATTTCGAATACTGGAAGATGCATATAGGGGATTATTTGTATCAGAAGAACTAGTTTCTACCGCTCTTTGGAAAGAAGCCAGAAAACATGTCAGAGGAAGAATGAGTTATTCTTGAAAGGCAGGCCCTTAGAGCAATTCGAATGACCTTATCCCGGAATATAGCCTTTAACGTGTTAAAGGCAAAAATCACAAAAGGCCTTATAAAGGAACTGACGGAGTATTATGAAAAACCGTCAACAATAAACAAAGTACATTTGATACGGCATTTGTTCAACTTGAAGATGGCAGAAGACACCTCTGTAGATCATTATATCAATGAAGTCAACAAAGTCCTGAACCAGTTGAGTACAGTGAATATTGATCTTGATGATGAAATACAGGCTTTAATACTTTTGTCATCCCTCCCAGAGAGTTGAAGTGCTACAATCACATTAGTGAGTAACTCAATGGGAAGCAACAGGTTGAAATTCAAGGATGTTAGTGGCTTGATTATTAATGAAGAAACTCGAAGAAAAGAAATAGGTGAAGCCTCATCCTCCTCCGCTCTTGCCGCAGAATCAAAAGGAAGAAGCAGAGGACGTGGGAAATCTAGAAACCGTGATAGATCAAAAGACAAGAGGTCCAAGTAACGGAATCTCACTACCTCCCAAAACTCGAAAAATATCGAGTGTTGGAATTGTAGAAAGACTAGGCACTACAGAAATCAATGCAAGAATGGTTCGAAGAAGCATGAGTCGAACAACCAGGAGGCAAATATTGCTTCCACCTCAGGTGAAGATGATGCCTTGATATGTGCTTTAGAAAATAAGCCAGAGGCATGGATACTGGACTATGGAGCATCGTTCCATGCAACTTCGGATAAAGGTCTTCTCGAGAAATATGTGCCTAGAAATCTCGGCAATGTGTATCTTGGCAATGATCAACCCTGTGAGATTGTCGGTAAAGGTGTTGTGAAGCTCAAGCTGAATGGAGCCATCTGGGAGCTGAAGGATGTCAGACATATCCTTGATTTGATAAATAACTTAATCTCATTGGGACAATTGACAAATGAAGACTACACCACAACCTTCCGTAGTGATAAATGGAAGGTGTCAAATGGAGCAATGATTGTCACACAAGGAAAGAAGAATGGTACTCTCTACCTAACAGTTGGAGCATGATGTTCAATTGCAGTTGCACAAGGGAGTGGAGATTCAAACTTGTGGCACCAGAGACTTGGTCACATGAGTGAAAAAGGAATGAAGTTAATGCATTCCTATGGAAAACTATCAGGTCTACAGTCAATAGAACTTGATACATGTGAAGACTGCATTCTTGGAAAGCAGAAGAGAGTGAGCTTTCAAACAGGTGGTAGAACGCCAAAGAAGGAGAAACTTGAGCTTGTGTATTCTGACGTTTGGGGGCCAACAACTACCCCATTCATTGGTGGAAAGCACTACTTCGTGACATTCATTGATGATTACTCCCGTAAGGTGTGGGTTTACTTTCTGAGACACAAGTATAAATAAACCCCCTCCCTCTTCCATTTATATCCATAAAAAAAAGAAAATAAAATATTAATTTTTAGTTTTCTCCTCCTTTGGTGAGTAAGAGAAATACTATAGTAGTAAGTTTTTGTGAGTAATTTTTTGGGGTGTATTGAGATAAGAGTTTGAGAGTGTGTGTAAACACTAGTGAGTTGAGTATTGAGTGTAAACACTTGTAAGTGTTGTTTTTCTCTCTAATAAAAAGGGTGTGCAGTAACCCCGAAAACGTAGGCACAATTTGGCCGAACTCTGTTATCAAATTTTGTGTTGTTCTATTGGCATTTTAATAGTATGGAAATAGTCTAATTTCTTAACAATAACTACGTAAGATAATTAGAATAATTACATATACATATATATATTCCTGGTCCATGTGTCAATAATCATTCTTATCTATGTATATGTATATTCATTGGTCCAAACCAAGTGTGAACCCTCGAATATTTATATTCATAGGTCCAAAACAAGTGTGAACTCTTCACCTTCATTTGTGTTTCTTACCCCTTGACTGAAACCAAATATTTCCTTTTTTTCAAAAAAAAAAAAACAGAGAAGAGTTGATTTCTTATTAATTTGTTTCTAGGGTCATGTCAATGGCTCTGGCGCCAACACACTCAGACTTTATCCACATTAGACCAGAATGATCGCAACAGGACATGATATACCAAACTTTTTTTTAAAATATTAATTGAGAATGAAAAATGAAAGATTTGAGAGTACTTTTTCTTTTTTCATTTAATTTGTTTAAGAAAAAAGTCTGGAATTGTGGATGGAGGATCAACTACGTGTACGCATATGACAACTAAAGCTTGGGAGAAAGAGTCCAACATATATAACGCTGACGACGAAAATGTCTGTGATTGAAAGTAGGGAAGAGAGGACACGAAATGTCGAGAAACCCAAACGTACATGAACGTCACACCACCATTTGCAAGTTGCTTGCCTCCGTACGATCCCGTATATGGTCAAATGCAAATATTAGAAGGTACGTAAGTTTGTAAAATGTCCTGAAATTTGACCTGGTCTTGTGAAATTATAAAAATAATGACAATAGGCCATTGTTAATTTGCATGGTTATGGCAATGTCTAAGTTCTAATCCAAGCCTCCCGTGCGATAAATGAAAACATCAATATATTCTATTTTAATCAACATTAGATGAAGTGCTCTGACTTGGCACCCTATCGTCTTGCCCCATTGTACAGTGAAAGTCCAAGGTTCCGCATATTCTGTCCTCTACGCCAGTTGCCAAGTCCACGGGCAAGAATCTACGCGTGGTCTAATTGTTCAGATCATAAGTTTCCAAGAAAGAGCGATGGGCCGCCTATGGCGTGCTTGCAAATTCGATATATATATATAGACCTATAATATTGAACTTAAACCTATCTTCCTGCATTCATCTGTCATCAACTTTTCTCCATTAGTTTGGAATTTTTGCTTAGAAAACACAACCAACTTTAGCTCTTCAATGGAGGTTTCATCAGAAGTGAGACAAGTCACGAGAGAGAAAGCGAGATCCAGAAAGGCCAAAAGGGTATGGAAGTTGAAGTTTAACATTAATTGGGAAGCCATCAAAAGGGCATTTACAAGAAACACAAAGCTGCAGTACTTGAGCTGTGCACCAACCGTGAAACGTCTTTCCTCCACAATCAAAGTCCATAAGGAGGTTTATATGAGCACACACCCGGTTGCTCAACCAAAGATAAAAGCTCGTCGTGCCCGCAAATCTCTGGAGTTCCTTCTCAGAATTTCACAAGAAGTTAACGATGGGAAAGGCCTCATAGCTCCTACATCATCACCGAGGGAAAATATATCAATGAAGTGGCGTGAATTTCATGGTTCCTGCAATTGGGAAAACCTGCTTGACCCTCTGCACCCTTGGCTTCGCCAAGAACTTATCAAGTATGGAGATTTGGCAGAAGGAACTTATGATGGTTTTGACTCTGATCCATTATCTGATTACTATGGAAGTTGTAGATTTAACATGCACAAACTTTTCCAAGAAGTCGGCCTTACCAAGTACGGCTACGAGGTGACCAATTACATTCACGCCCTGTCACGTGTAGATGTGCCCGACTGGCTGGAGAAATCAAATGAAACATGGAGCAAAGAATCCAACTGGATGGGATATGTTGCTGTTAGCAACGACGAAGAGTCACAAAGAATTGGCCGTAGAGACATAGTTGTAGTTTGGAGAGGCACGGTGGCCCCCACGGAGTGGCTTTTAGATCTCAGGACAAAGATGGAGGTTTTAGACGACACAAAAGCAATGGTTCAACAAGGTTTCCTCACGATTTACAGGTCTAAGGATGAATTGACTAGATACAACAAGTTGAGTGCCTCCGAGCAGGTTATGCAAGAAGTGACGAGGTTAGTAAATGCTTATACGGGAAGGGGCGAAAAGGTTAGTCTGACGACTACAGGCCACAGCTTAGGAGGTGCTCTAGCGGTCCTCAGTGCTTATGAAGCTGCGCAGTCTTTTCCTGGCCTTTTCGTTAGTGTCATTTCCTTCGGTGCACCGAGGGTCGGAAACATAGCCTTCAAGGAGAAGCTGAATGAATCAGGAGTTAAGACACTGCGTGTAGTAGTTAAACAAGACATTGTACCAAAACTTCCTGGTTGGCTACTCAACGACAATGTCAATAAGCTTGGAAAAATTGGTAGAAGATTGAAATCGGTTTACAGGCATGTCGGAACTCAATTGAAACTTGATCTGTTTGCGTCACCTTACCTGAAGCACGAGTCTGACCTGAAGGGAGCTCATAATTTGCAGACGTACCTCCACCTTTTGGATGGATTTGTTAGCAAAAAAGAGAAGTTCCGATCAAATGCGAAAAGGGATTTGGCCTTGGTGAACAAAAGCACTGACCTGCTGATAGAGGACCTAAAAGTACCAGAGTCCTGGCACGAATTGCCATACAAGGGACTTGTGTTGAACAAATATGGCAGATGGGTGAGACCCCGTAGAGAACCTGAAGATATTCCTTGTCCACCTTGACATAGTATTGAATCGTAAAGTCACGACTGCACTGTTATTCATATGTTTAGTCCATAATTACAGGGTAAAGCCCTGAATTCAACTCAAATGGAGCCTAGCAATAGAGTAGATCGTTCAGTTTTATTATCGTTGTTAGCCGCACAGAATTCTTGGTAACCTTTGTAGTTGTCTGTTGTTTACAGTAATTCTTATTCATTCAATTAATTATATTAAGTTTTTGTTAAATATGCGTTATAAGCTCATTAACTTGTTTTATAAGTATACCAAATTAGTGTTATCTTTTTGTAATTATCTATTTACAAAATCAATATAAATATAAATATGACAAATTACTAGTTTATCAATAATAAATTTAATGGTTTTAAATTAATGCAAATTAAGTATCATTCTATAATATTCAATTTGTGCATGTTAAACATCTGTTAATAATAATATATTAAGTATACATTTAATAATTCCAAATACATAAAAAAAAATTATGAAAATTCAGTGCATTCATACATATGTAATAGAAAATATATATGATAAATTTTTAATTTAATCTTTCAAATTTTATTAAAAATGCATATCTTAAAATTTTAATTTCCATAAAATAAACCTTAAACTTACAAGTTATAGTTAAACATACCCTTTAGACCTTTAACTAGTAAGTATATAATGAGTTTAATTATATGAATTAGACATACTCATAAAAATTATATTCTAATGAACATATATCATAAAAAGCCTTGCAATTTGTTTTTGAATGTATGTTTAATGTTTAAAGAATATATTTACTTATAATTTAAAATTTTAAGATTTATTTGATGAAAATTAAAATTTAAGGTCGTAAAGTATACTTTTTACCAAAATTTGAAAGATTAAATTGGATCTTTCAAATTTTGTTCACAAACCAACACCGAAATTTTTTAACACAGTATAGTACACCTTGCCTACGTCTACGGAACCCTCACCCAGCTCAATTCTTTCACTAACGATAATAGTTTTATACAAGATTTTACTGAACCGACACCACTCAACCATTGACACTATCCCTCGTCCTCACTACCCGTGAAAGAATTTTACATTCAATAGTACGACCTCCTCGTACTAGTCTCAACAAAGGATTTTCTCAAACAATATTTAATGATAACAATATGAAATAAACAACTCAAGTAATTGAACAATAACTAACATAAATAAAGACAACACTTGAGGTAAAAAGCAACTTTCCTAAATATGGTGATTCATCAACGAAAGAACGAGAAGTTGTCTACCAAGAATGATGTTATGAATTTTCGATATAGTTCACTGAAACATCCCACGCACAACAGTCATAAAACGTCTCAATTCAACAAACGTTTCATCACCGAAACGTTAACTCAATAGAGCTGCAACAACCAAGACAGCTACTGAAGTTTTTCACAACAAACCAACAATAAAGACAGCAGCTACGAAGACACGAAAACTTCTGAAATTTTCGCACACTAACACCAAAACGACAGCCACAAAATTACCCAAGACAACAATCCTCAATTTTTGTTTAACAATAAGAAAAAAATGCAGCTGGCCATCAATAATTATTGAGCCCACTTACGTTACCCAATCAACAAAAAACGCAACAATAAGATGGATTAATTATCAACGTAAAATCAACTGCAAAATCACACAGAATAGCCACCAACCTAATACTGGACATCCACCAAACCAGCTGCAGAAAATTATACAATTAACCACAAAAATACAATACTCATTCACAATTGACTATGTCTCATACTATCAATAACCGTAGCCAACTTAAGACGTTACCGTCCAAAAACAACGAAGTGGGTTGCATGAACAACTCAATTAAATGTAAGCCACCTACCAACCTATACAGCCATCATCTTTTTTATTGGGCAATGATGTATTTACGGCAATAATAAAAATAGAACATTGACAGTACACCATCCATAGATACACCCAAGAACAAGATACTTACATCATACAAGTAGTCTTCTCATCATAGAATTCTTCATATTCACAAAGGTAGGTACATTCATATCTTTTAGAAGATTTTTCTTTATCCAAGTCAAACCTAATGTGTCTTCTAGCTTATCTTGATTTGAATTTGAAGTCCTTCATTATCTTGGAGATCTAATTATAAAAAATGTCAAAATTAAATAATAAGATATATATCATAACATTTCTAAACCGTTATAGTTCAACAATTAAAATTCTAAATTAAATGCTTACTAGAAGCATTGAAAACATATAATTCTTTTATAAAAATTTAGAGTAAGAGAAAAAAACATTGGGAATACAAAGGAAACAAAAAGGAAGTACCATATTTAACCAAGAAAGATAAAAATTAAATTGAATTCACTTTTTATAAAAAAATATTATTTTAATTTTATATTATGCATTAATCATTATTTTAAAAGTTTAATTTTCGTAAGGTTGAATCTATTTCACTTTTTCACAATGCATACATATATAAATAGTTAAAATAATATTTTATATTAAAAGAAAGTAATATATATCAGTATAAATAATATAATATTCTATCTGTGATTAGTACAAGAAGAATATAAATAAAATCATACGTATTAAATAAAACATTGCGCCATTAAATATATTAACAATAATAAAATTATTAAAAATATATGCAATCAATATTTTTCAAATGTTAAATATCTGCCATAAAATTTGGTGCAAAGGACCGAGTGCAGAACTAGTTTTGTGTAATTTGTTAGGCAACGCAAAAGGCAAAGTTCAAAGCAAAAGAAACATGTGGGGAATCGATTGAAGCTTGATCTGCTCAAGTCAGCACGAGCTCGACACGACCGAGTTGGACTGTTGGAGAGCAGAATCTAATGATATACTTCCCTCTCTTGGATGTGTTTGCTATCTAGAAATCAAAGTTCCTTTGGAAGGCCCTCAGAACACCTGAGTTTTGTACATTGAAATTCTTAAGATCAGTTTGATTCTTGTATTTACGTTAAGAGTCTCTCCTCCCCACCGTTATGATGATTCTGGTTCTTAATGATATCAAACTTGGCAAATTGCTAGAATCAGCAACATAGGACAACATGAAAAACATCAGCATGTTTACTAGCACTTTTAACGGGATTTGTACGACAGTATTCACACGGAAAGTAAAATTACATTATATTACAGGGGGAATTTCCATAACGTATCCAATGGGTGAACAATTCAAGGAAAAACAGTTCGATCAGAAGAATTTGGTGGAAATCAGGAACTTATCCCATTCTGGATGCCTGTGATAATGCATCTTCATACTGCTCTTCATCAACCTTTTCAGAACTCAAGCTTGGTGGGATGAAGGATCTGAAGATTTGTTCCATGTTTGGAGTTTCCTTCAATTCTTTGCTGGCAACCTCCAGAGCTGTGTCAGCAAATGATCGATAGAATTTCTTCGCACATACATAACCAAAGAGCAAGGAAAGAATGGGCAGTGGAATCAGAAGTGGCATATAGAAAAACTCCTTCACCCCAAAATAACCAAGCATTGTAACTTGGTACAACAGCAAAGAAGCCAAGATTCGAGTATGAATGTGAGGCCACATCCTTCCGTGGCTCTCAAACGATGGGACATAAACTTTGAGTGCCTGTCAAAGCAGCAAAAGTAATTATCGGTGGAAGTTGCTTTATTATCAACGACAATTGACAAAATGGAAACAAGGTAACATTTATGTCTAGTTCTTTCACTTCCACATCTTCCTAAACTTTAAATGAAGACGCGCTAGCAAAAGAAGATTCACTATGAACTAAATGTTCCATCCATTAAATTGATGCTACTACCTTACAATCCTGGAAATGAATACTGCAGCCAGTAGACATGTTTTGAGAAAGTTACCTGATTCCGCAAGACAAGCCATCCGAGACCAAAGTAGACCACCCCAAATGGGATAATTAGAGGAGCTATGACAGAGTAGCATAAAACAACCGTAACTACAAGCATGTCATTGGGGATTCTAGTTGTATACCCAAAATCTCCAGGAGACCAAGCTTCTTTCAACTCAGCTTCAGTCTTACAAAGATACTTCCTCTTCAAGTGAAAAATGATTAGAGGAACCAGTCGCGACAGCTCAAGTCCATAACCAACAAAGAACCTGAGACCAATAGCATATTGCAAAGTCACAAATATTTCTCACAGATATCGCAACTCAAATTAACATTTCTTATACCTAAGCATGCATCCAAAATGTAACACAAACCCTACAAAGGGTAATATCCTTGTGACTTCTAGTGAGACAATTACTTCGATAAGGATACAAAAACCCAGAATCTAAGGAAAAAAATTGCCGTTCTTTGACAAAATGAGTAATAGAAAATTATAAAGACATTGTAGCTCCATCAAGTTTCAACATAGCTGTTATACCCCCAGATAACAAAGATAAAGGCACAAACTTACTTTAGAGCAACAAAGGTCAAAAAGAAGGTTGCATTCCCCGGAAGGCTATTTGCTAGCGTGGAAACAATCGAATTCGGATGCTTCTCAATACTCTTGAACGATTGGAATAAGGTTCCACCCACTGTGACTCCAATAAAAACGTTCAAAACAGTGAAATAGAAGTATTTTCCAGAGGCAGCTCTAACTGCATGGCTCTCTGAAGGAATCCCCTCTTGCTTGGAGAGAAACAAAAGCAAACTCGGTAACAAAGCTAGAAAGATAATAAGAGCAATTTGAGGGAGGTAAGCTTCCAACACTGTCTTTACCACACCAATATTCACGACTGGCTTTATGAAGGGTAAAATCTTCTTCAGATTATCTAGGGTAGTTAGTGCAGAAATAAAACCAATCGGTATCATGTAGAAGAATATGGTCAAAGCCACAATGACATAGACAACATATTGCCTTATTTGCCTCTGAAAAAATTTGATTTTAAGATTTGGCCATATTAGTTGACGAGGCTCGGGAGCCTCGTCAACCATCCATTTGTCAACCATTTGGGCATGCAGACTCTGAGAGGCACAAGCGGCAGTCACCCTGCTGGTGAAGAAGACCACAGCAGCAGGTTGTTGCTTCTCTCTAAGAGTGACTTTTTGTTCTGCTTCTAGTTTTGGAATTAATTCGTTAATCTTCTCATTATAGTACTCTATACTGTCTACTTTTTTGCCAACAAGACCAAGGAAGCCTGTTCTAGTGGTTGGTCTTGATCCTTCTGGTTTACCCATCTTTTTGGACTCAGCATATACTGCTTCTGCATGCGCCAGTTTCTTCTTACACCCTTCCAGCTCCTCGTAAATCTTGTTAACCTAAACCAGTTTCAGAAAGGAAAAAGAAGAAGTAAATCTGAGAAATTGAGAAGGCCTTATAGCATCCAGCAATGAGACTACAAGATATATGATTTACACGATGAAAGAACTTAATCATCAGATCTACTCTGCCTTATACTACACAATACCCCAAAGTAAACGACCTTCCCATAACATTAGTTTGGGACACAACTGAAGCTGGGGAAAGTCATACAAGTTTATATGAACTTGAAAGCTAATTAAATGGAAAAAAAATTCATAATGCATTATAAAGCGTTTAAAATTTCCAAAGAAGAAGAAAGATACTAGGAATACCTTCTTGTTATCTGTGGCTATCAATGACCGGTAATATGACTGAGGATAGATGTCCTTAAAATATGAATCAACTTGTTCCTTTATAGTTTGACCTTCAGTAACAGATGGCAAATCTCTAACAAGAACAGCAAATTGCTCGGGTGTCACTTCAGGAGACATTAAAGCATTAGCTCTCAGCCGAGAGACATGTAAATATGCCTTCCATAACAGGTAATAACTGACAAAGGAAACCCAATACGTAGCAATCAAGAATGCCCACAACCTTACACTTCTTTTCTGCATGCCAGATGAGAATCCAATTAACAAGTACACACACTAATGAGTCGAGGTACAGAAGTAAGGAAATGTATTCAACAATCTCAAGTGTCAACCTGTCAATTTTATGATAATTTATAGCAAGGACCAAGCAATTCATTTCAGCTGATAAAATGGTTTTGGCACTCACCCGAACGTTTCCCATGGCCAACTTGTCAAGTTCACCAAAAGTACCATTACTTGTAGTGTCTTGTGCCCTTTTTATACTGTCATCTGTCGCAGCAATTGGAAGAAGAAGTGGTAGCAGAACCACACCAGACAAAAGTAGAATTCCAAACGCTGGGCAAATTGTTTTTTCAGAAAAGTCAGCTTATTCAATCAAGAAATTAAATATGGAGCAGCATTACAACAAAAGCAAGCTAGGTAATGGTTTCAAAAGACGGATAACATTTATTCAATACTTGAAAACAGTCCTGAACTTTTGAAAATTGTTAAACCCATTGAGTCAATGGGTAACCAGTCTTCTAGTTCTGTACATTGTAATAATCCAACGACGCCAACGAGAAGTGTCATTCCAAAACCAGCATGGTCAAGGACACTATTATATCGAAGGATGAAATCAATCGCAAAAGGCCTGTGCAATTCCAAGCTCCGATTGATCTTGGGAAACTACAGGCCGTGTAAAAACCCAAAAGCCACACATGGTCATTAAAATACTGAGATCAATTTACCTAAAAATAATAAGAACTTGGAAACACAGACGAATAATACTGCACTTTCTTATCTTTTATACACAGTCTGTACGAACATACTTCAAGCTTAGAAAATTTTGGTAAGGGACTCACCTAAAAAGCAAGCTGGTAACTTTTGTTAAGCCTCAAGAAAAGATAAAGAAATACTAAAAGCAGACTGAGGAAAAAAGGAAGAGAGAAAGTGAAAAGTAAGATATGATTACTTTAAAATAGAAGCACAAGAGCAAAACCAAAACAGGGGAAAACAAAAACAGAAAAGATCCACCAACAGGTTCAGACAGCCAAAACTAGTAAAATTGGAAATAGCATAACGTCATATGCCAAAGATCATCTACAAAAGAAAAAAAGAAGAAAAATTAAAGGCATAAATAGATCTTTAATTAGAACAAATATAATGAACACAAAAAGTAAAATCACAAAACTGGAAACTCGAGAAGAGACATGATAAAGAGACAAACCGGTTCCAAGGAACACAAAGTAGACAGCAGAATCAACGCCGGAAATGTTAACGATGTCCTGTTCGCTTGAGGAAAACGCTTCCCGGATCCATGTAAACGGGTTCCGAGTCGTCGACCCGCCCTCCCACGGTTCCATACCTTTCAAGATCCTATTGGGATAATACACAACGGTGTTACCGGGTTTTCTCGACAACCACGTGAAAAGGAGCATGAGAACCACAAAGATCAGAAAGGACGTCACTAAGGACGTCAAAAACGAAGTGAAATCCATCGCTCAGAGCCCAAACAAGCAGAAAAGAAGCCAACTTTATGTTTATCCTCTCCAAAATGGTAAATGGGCAGACTAGTTTCCGTTGAGAGAATGCGAGTAAAGGAAAAGTTTACGTTAAGAGCAAGCAAGTGAACCGTTGTTACGAAAGGTGATGAGTATGGGTGGTTTTATGAAGAGCATTCATTGCTGGTGGTTGTGATTTGGAAAAGAGAGGAAAATATCTGAACGCTGTAGTGAGATTAGGTGCGACACTATTTCGTTGTGGGGTCTGATAAATTAGTTTCGTCTTTCTGATAAGCCGAGATGCCTTTCTCTTTTTTTCTCACTTCGTTTTATCTTTTTCGTTGTACAGAGAGACAGATAGGCTCTGAGAGTAGAGAAAGAAGATTTGACAGAAGCAAGAAAACGGAAAGAGAAAGGCAAAGACAAGTGAAGCTCTTAAAGGACTAAATTGGGCTTTCGGGAAGTAACTGTCTGAATCTGAAATTGAGTATGCTTTGCTCTGACCAAAATCACATTTTGCAATTGTCTTTTACTTAAAAGGGTTAAATAATAATAAGACTAAATTGACATTTTTTAATTGGATTTTGAGTAGTCCAGTTGGATTTTGTTAACTTGTTAATTAAAGTGTCTATTTGCATTTACTTGAATGACCCGTAAGTAAAATTTAGAGAGATCCGATAATATACAAACTTATTTTTAACTAATAAAGATTGTACCTTTTGGTTTAAATGAAGTAGAACTAGTTTTTTTTTTTCAAATTTCTTCATTTACTGTAGTGACAAGTGTTGCATTGTTCTCTTGTCCAATCTTGTGTTCTTGTGGGATTCTTGAAGATTTGATTTTGTTATTAAAATGAAAGTCTGTATCTTTCAAAACAAAATGGAAAGTAGACACCGCTGTCGAGTTGTGACAGCCGACAACCATCACCATGTGCCTTGAATAAGAACAAACACATGATTTGGAGTAGTTATGGTTATGGGCCTGTCCTTTTTTGTATTTACATTGGATTCAGTGTTCCTTCCTTCGTATATGTTGTAAGCTTACTGAAGATACTGTGGAATCCTAACAGAGAGAGAACAAGGTTAATTTCGTCATTCCGACTGAAAGTACGTAAAGGTTCTTATCCAATATAAACTGAAAATTGTGAGTGGCAAATGTCCACGTCAATCCATCTCTCTCTCGCCTCAGTCGTACATCACACACGTCATCCATCTGTCCGCCGCTCATAGATCCAACTGGTGTTGCCAGTCACGTTAAAATAGAAAAGGAACACAAAAATAAATTGAGCGAATGGAGACGTGGCGCAATCCTTGGTTGCCGACGTCGAAGAGAGAGAGAGAGCAGGGGGGTGTGTCCTTTTCCTTTTTTGGTCTCTCTCCTTTTCCTGTGGATAGGCATCAATGTTGTCGGTAATAGACGTGTTGAAGGGAGGACAGATCGGCCACGCGGATAACGGGTAAGTCTGGGATCCGAGTTTCAAAACTCTAAGACGTGGTCACTTCGTGTTGCTGTAAGGACTAAGGAGACATTTTCTTTTTCTTTAATTATTAATAACTGGTAGTTAACGGCTAGCCGTTTGAACCTCCCGGTCGCGGGGGAATATTTAACCAAATCTACGGCCCTGAAAGTTGACCTGATGCTCTTAGCTTTCCATGATGTAACCACATGCGTGCAACCAATACAGAACGTTGGAAGTCGACCATTCATTTTAGGTTTAATTTTAAAAAGATTAAAAAGTAAGTTCCTCCATAGATTTCTTATGACTGTAGAATTTCTCATAATATTTTATTTAAATTAAGACTTTTAAGTACCTGGCTTTTTTTTTTTTTTGCAGTTTTATTTACTTCGATTTAAATGTTAAAAGTGTTTGCCGCTGTAAAAAAAAATCAAATTCAAACGTACGAAAATGTAAAATGTAAGTATTAGGATATATGTTATATATCTAAATAATTAGTTTTGTCATTTTTTATTAATTAAAAATATAAAATATTAATTAGATAATGACTTAAATTCAAAAGTAATATGGATAATCTTTTAGTTATGATAAAATCCTACGCAATATTAAAATCTATTATCATGTTGGTAATTGAATCGTATACTGCGTGAATTTTTTATATACAACAAAAAAAGTCAAGGGCTTTTGGGAGTCGGAGTCGAGTATGTCTCCATAACACAGCAGAAGTAAATTTTATGTATGTCTCTATGACATAACATAAGGGAATTTCGTGTGTGTGTGCAATCAACAGTGCAGTGGGCGTTGAAAAACAAAGCTTGTGGTTTTTGAAGTTTTGGAAATAAGTTGTTCAGTGGGAATTAATGATATACTTGAAAAACGTAGCTCACGTTAGTTTTTGGGGTTCTGGTCTTCATATATACATCGTGGGTTAAGTAAATCGTGTGAAGGCCTTTTGCTAGTTAACGTGTGCATGTCTTTATCTATAGAACAAATGTATCTTGTGTGGGAGTTTTGGATATAAACAGTGTAGTGGGCAAGGACCATTGTGTGCTATGATTTATTACGAAGGAGTTGGAATGGTGCGGATGTTATTGTGGCTAGTCTGCCTTGGTAATCAAACATCGTGAGCTAATGTTCGTTGCCTAGCTCTCAAGATAACGTTGCTAGAATTTTTCAAAATTACGGCTTCGTGTTGATGCTTATGTGAATTAGCTCATTGTTGTTGCGACGACTTCCAAATTTATTTCAGTAGTACTGAACCTTTTGAAAAGTTATTTTTTTAATTATCTCAAGTATATTATTGTTTTGTTCTTAGATGATTGATCACTTGAGTTGTTTATTTCGTATCTTTATTATCAAATAGTATTGAGAAAATTCTCTGTTGACGTGAAAACGAGTCGGTCGTATTATTAGGTATTAAATTCTTTCACAAGAAGTGAGGTTGAGAGATAGTGTCAAGGGTTGAGTAGTGTCGGCTCAGTAAAGCCTTGGATAAATCTATTATACTTCGGTGAAAGTTATTAAGCTAGGTGAAAGCCTCGCAGACATAGACAAGATGTGTCGAACTAAGTTTTCAAATTTCTGGTGCTTTTTTATTATTTCTTTTTTTATTACTTTTGTTTTTGTTTGTGCTAGAGACGTCCACGGTAAAATTGGAAAGTTTGCAAAACTACTACCCTTTTAGTTTTTCAGTAAGTAGTATGAATTTAAGGTAAATTAATTTGTTGCTTTTAATAATGAGGTCTAAATTCTATTAAGAATGCGCAAGTCTGAATTTCATTCAAATTTAAACTATATAAAAAAAGCATAAAAATATATTTGAAAAATGATACATGAAACTTGATGTATATGACTCAAAACAATCCTTATCTAATTTTATGTGATGTGAGCATTTTGTATACAGTATCTACGAGTCCTAAAATTGACTAACTGAAACATAGTATATCTCAATTGCTGCAATCTGAATCCCCGCTTTACACTACATTAGCAGCCCTTAACGAGCCATCGTACTTGCTTTTGTCATCTTGTCTCCTCTCATCTGGGCAATTCCTTCTAAAATGTCCGATTTACTCCCACTTGTAAGAATGGACTATCTTTTCTACTTTTCAATTTCAATTTAGAACTCCTATTAGAATTAGACGATTCATCCTTACTTTGCTTTCTCGTACGATTTTCATTTTCCTTCATATATTGCCCAAGAGCTTTCACCAGTGTTTAGTCTCTATTAGTTATATATGCTAGTAACGCAGTAGTGATGTCTTCCACCCTAATCGTTTCCTTACCTAGTATAAGCATAGTCATCAAATATTTGATAAGATGGAGGTAAAGAGCAAATCAAAATCATTATTTTGCCTCTGTTCCGCAATTAATAGTCACCTCAAGCTTTAGTTGTTCACTAACTATTTGGTTGAATGCCTTGATATGTTGTCCTAAATTGATCCCCTATGCATCTTCTAACTCTTTTGAATTTTTAATAAACAAAGAGGTTATAACCAATGATTTAAAAACCGGACCGGACCGTCCGGTTCGACCAAAAAAAGGTTGAACCGGTCAGTGGTCCGGTTCGGTTTCACTTAATAACCTCTCTATATTAAAACTGGACGGTTCAACCTTTTTCGGTCGAACCGGACCGGTCCAGTCCGATTTTAAACCCTTGATTTTAATTACAATTTTGCTGGTGGCCGTAAATCTTCTCGGTTCCTTTTCTTCGTGGTCTCAAAGATTGGTGCCCTTCTCAAGTCCGGCGAGCTCAAGGATATCGTTGGAATCCTGACCTCCAAATGCATCGAAGAGCAAGCTCAGTCACTTGGCATCCCTCTCTCCGTTCTGGACGATCATCCCCACCTTGACCTCGCCATTGATGGCGCCGACGAAGTCGACCCAGATCTCAATTTGGTCAAAGGTCGTCGCGGAGCTCTTCTCCGTGAGAAAATGGTGGAGGCTGCGTCGGACAAGTTTGTGGTAGTCGTTGACGAGACAAAACTC
>JAOQMQ010000002.1:30922221-30935967 GCA_027563845.1 Erythroxylum subrotundum
TAGGGACTGGTCGAACTTGGGACATGGAGAGACAGGCAAGGAGAGACAAGGGATTATGTTTCAGATGCAAGGAGAAATTCATACCAGGACATCGCTGCAAGCCATCGAACCTCGCCTTGATGGATCTGACCGGCGGCGTTTTAGAAGAAGGAGAGGAGTTGAGCAGAGACGACGATGAACTAGAATATGATGAATCGCCATCTTGGGAAAGTCAATTGGGGGAACGATGAAGTTCAAGGGGAATTAAGTGAAATTATTATCTGATTTTTAATTTGATTTTTGTTTTATTTGTAAAAAGGATATAATTGGAAAAATCAGTTAAAATTAAATTACATTCTATAAAATACAGTTGCATACCAAACATCATAATAAAAATCCACCCAACTTTCCTATTAAATTTTTATAAGTATCCAAATATGTAAATATCTTTACTTTCCCATGAATTTATTTTCCCTGGAATCAGATTCCAGATTAACTTTACTTTTCCGCCAACCAAACGGGGCCAAGATACATTTTCCATTGATTCCTCGCCTTTTTCCCATTTTATCCCCAAAATTTCATAAATTATATTTTTTCTTGCTTTAACATTTCCCTTATTAATTACCTTAACCATAACATTTGTCTCTACCTCAACAAGCCTTGAAACCCTTCTTATATGTCAGGCTTATATTGTTAACTAAAAGACCTTAAGGACTACTCGATGCTATGAAGTGGGAGTCTCATCTCCCTTTGATAAGCTGAAATACTTACTTCCATCATGCTCAGCTGGTAGCAACATAATAGCTCCTGCCCGGAAATTCTCAAAAATGGAGCTATCAAATGGATTTCCATTATTGATTTTTTTTGACAAGATATTAGCATATCCAATTTTAAACCTATGGGATTATTGAATCAAGAAGGATGGACTCATAGAAGTGATCATAAAAGAAAATGATTTTTTCGTTTTAAATTCTCTTCAAAAGCTAGAATGAATAAGATAATTGAGGGAGGTCATGGCACATTAACAATAATCTCTTTTTTTTTAGAAATGAAGGCTTAGACTAAAAGTGGAAAACGTAAAGATGCAGAATATACCAATTTGAATTAATGTTTACAATGTGCCTTTAGAATATATATTAGTCCATTACAGGAAAAGCTACCCTGCAAGCTTTATAAGTAAGCCATTATGTCTAGATAAAGTAGGTGCCTTTATAAAATGAATAGGTTATGTAAGGGTTTGAATTGAAGTTAATTAAGATGGACCAAGACTTACCTAACTCAATCCCAATCATGAAACTTAGTGAGATGATAATATGGTGGAATCAGATGTGGCAATCACTTACCAATGGAAGCCTAGCTACTCGAACCTAGGCAAGGAGAAAATAACAAACCTCCAAAAAAATATTCAAGAAAGAAGACTACAACGAACTTATGAGTTTAGAAGTGAATGATTTGGCTATTAGCTTTGATAAGGAACCAAATGAAGAAAGGAGTAAAACAATTGATCGACCGAAATGAAACGATCTCATAAAGGAACTGATATATGAGGACAACACGCTAACACCCCAAGTTTCAAAGGTTAAGGTTAAAGAAAATTCCACATAAATCCCAATATATTACTTGAGACATACGAAATAAGTTGGAAGTATATTATATTACACTCATAATATAATACGAAATATGGAAGATAGTTGATTAGAAAAAGAATTAGATAGGGCTTTGGTGAATAGTATATGGTTGACTCATTTCCCTATTAGTAGAGCAATGTTCTCCAATAACTTTCAGATCCCTACAAGGTGCTAACAAGAAAATACTAGGTATGGAGATTCGGAGAAATAGAAGCTTTAGAAAACTATGGTTATCTCAGTCCAAATACATGAATAAAGTATTAGACAAACTTAGAATGAGTAAAGTTAAACCTATAAGCACTCTATTGGAAAATCACTTTAAGTTTTTCCTAGAACAATTTTTAAAAACACTTACATATGTCGATGATATGTCTAAAGTGCTATACACTAACATTATTGGATATTTAACATATGCAATAGTTTGTACTAGGCTAAACCTATCGCGTATTATTCGTAAGGTTAGGAAGTATATATCAGAACTTATAAGACAATACTAGAAAGTAGCCAAATGGATATTCAAGTCCTTGAGGGGTATGACAAACTATAAGATCCTTCATTTATGGGAATGTGGATTCATACTATATAGGAGATTTAGATAACATGAGAACTATATGATATATGTTTACTCTTATAGGAGGACTTATTTGCTAGAAATCAATGTTACAGTGTATATTTGCATTGTTTATAACTAAAGTGTATCTTGCAAGGACTAAGCATGTGAATGTTAGGTTTTACAAGATCAAGTAGTTGATTGCATTTGGACCAATATTTTTTGAGAAGGTTCACACCATTGAGGATAAGCTAACATGTTGACAAAATCGGTTACCATGGACAAGTTCAAGCATTGCTTAGACTTGGTTAATTTCTCAAGATGTTAAACATATATTAACCTAACTTATGTAAGGTATATTCACTAATTTGGAGATTATGATATATGGATTGTATACATGAGTATGGAATCTTGGAGATTTAGGAGGAATTAGCCATATTTAAAAGCATTTGGGTGAATAGGACTTAAGATACAAATAAGGTCCAAGGTGTATTCCTTTCTAAAAATCAAAGGTGAAGGCACAAGCTAAAGATATAAATAAGTTAGTGTGATAGAGATTTTTTGTAGAAGACATAGTTTGGAATACAATTGTGTCCAAATGTATGAAGAATTGGGAGATACACAACCTAAGAAGCATTCATGTCCCAGACTATGTCTAATTATACAGAGAAGAAGAAAGATTCATGGTATAGGACATAAACGTTCTAAAGCTTGTGTCATGTTCTACAAAGAGATAATAAGATTTATAACCTAGGATATGACCGTGTTAATGATAGTCGGATATATCTAAAAATGAATGTTTGGTGAATTTCAAACTCTTAAAGATTTTAGAACTTGTTAAAATATGTATAAATTAGGTTATATTTGGTAAGGGGCTATTTGAGTATAAATGTACTAGTTAAGGTTTAGTTATAAATAAATTATAGTATACCTAGTTTGTTATAACTATCATCATAATTATTTAATAAGGAATTAATTGATTTTAACTTCCTATGAAATAGGTACACCCAATTAGCCGAACTTCATTAAAGACTTCTTATGTTCTTGCTTATCTTTCTTTCATTATTCTTTATTCTTACTATAAATTTTCTTAATAGGATCTAACTCAATACAATATAAAGTTCACCTTTTACCTTTTCTAGTATTAGAGATTAGGCTACTAGGAACACTTATACGCGTATTTATAAACTTCCATTGGGCACATTTTATTATGTGATTTGATTCTTAAGCTATTAGATTCCACATGTAAAAAGCATATTGTAGGCCTTTTTTTTCATATAATCATACAATATAGTAGGTATTCCTTCTTTATTACTTACTTTCTTTTTAAGTAACAAAGAAAGAAAGTTAATTAATGGGAGTTAACATAAATGGCCACATAAAATGAGTTTCCTTCTAATTTTAATGTAATTAGATATGTGTATGATTAAATATTAATAAATTATTTTATTGTTAAAAACAAATTTAAAAATGATAAAACTATGTATTCTTAAGTTTCCTTTTCTTTCTCCTTTTCTTTCTACTAAACATATATAACAATACTTAACACATTTAGAACTAAAAATATGTACCAATATATATGAAAATTGAAAAAAAAAAGCTTAATTATATAAACACATTCAATAAAAGATACTAGAGATTAGTTACTATATATGAACTTGGAATATACAACACTCAATAATTATGTAAAGGAAATATCAAATTGTTTTGCAATGTTTCCAATAAAAGATTGTAATAGCCGGTTGTAGGGATACAGAGGTGCAATAAATATGGTTGGGTGCTTGCTGATACTTATACATTGGTGTTTCTTTTGGATCAAATGGTTATTAGGTCCACTTCCTATTTAGGAGCTAGATCTATGGTTGGGTTCGGTCCATTGTGTTCCTTCTGGTCCCTGGTGAGAGATATTAATGGTTCTAGTTCTGGTTTTAGTTTTGGGTTTGGATCTGGCTCAAGTATAGATTTTGATACTTAAGGATTTTAATTGACAAATTAACCTAAATTATTAATAAACAACATTGTCCTAGTAGGAATCTTGCTAAGATGTAGGGTTTGGTAAGGTTAAAAAATATGCAGCCTTACCCTTAGTTAGTAGAGAGGTTATTTTCGATAAACAGAGGAAAAAAAGAAAAAAAGTTTTCAAAAATAGTTGAAAAAACAATAGCCAATTACATAAACAAATAACTGTATAAATAAAAAAGTAAGTAAATAAATAGAAAATAAAGAAAACAAATAAGTAAATAAAATAAACAAAAAGATGAAATGAAAGAAAATGAAATAAATAAATAAATAACAAAAGAAACAAGTATTACAAACAAAAATATTTAGGTCAAATAAAAGACACAAAATTAAAGGAAATGATCAAAAGGCCTATGAAAAGAGAAAAACTTCTCTATGCAGGGTCCTCTACTTGTATCCTAGTTCACTAAAGTTTCCTATTGAGAGTCAAATCTTCGATAAGTTCTAACAAAGTCATATCGTTCCTAATCACCAATTCTTTTTAATTCTACCTCTTTTTTTCTTACAGTCCCTAAAGTATAATCTTCTCACGTGTTCTCACTAGGGCATCAGGATATCTCCTTTGAAGATGTTCGAATTACCTAAACCTTGTCTTCTTTAATTTACTATCATGTTAGTTATCCCCAACTTCTCTCTTACTACTACATTCCTAACTTTATCTTTTCTTGTAAAGCCACACATATAATAAAGCATCCTCATTTCTACCACCATTAACTTATGTCTATGCAACTATTTAATGGGTAAACATTTTATCCCATAGAGCATGTCGCTCTAATTGCTAAACGGTATAATTTACCTTTAAGCTTAAATGATATTTTCTTATCATATAAAAATCTTGAAGTGCCCCTCCATTTAAGCCACCATAATTTGATACAGTGAACTATGATATCATCTATCTCACCACTGCTTTGGATAATAGATCTAAGGTACTTAAAACAATATATTTATGGTATAACTTTTATAACAATTTCGATCTCCACATTGGATTCATCCTTGTGACCCAAAAAGTTACAATCTAAGTGTTTAATCTTAGTCTCGCTCAATTTAAAGTCTTTTGACTTTAGCGTATTTCTTCAAAGTTCTAACTTGATATTAACATCCTATTTATTTCACCCACTAAAATAATGTCATCAGTAAATAAACATACACCAAGGCGCATACGATTGGATATTCTTGATAAGCTCATCCATAACTACCGCAAACAGGAAGTGGCTCAACGAGGATCCATGGTGTAGCCCAATATTGATAGAAAAATGTTATGTATCTCATGATGTTGTCCTTACTCTAATTTTAACACCTTCATATATATCTCTGGTAACCCGTATATAGGTAATAGGAACTCTCTTAGCTTCTAAACACCTTTATATTACTTCTCTAGGTATTCTGTCATAAGTCTTCTTTAAATCAACGAAAACCATGTGCAGGTCTCTTGTCTATCCCTGTAATATCTCATTAATCATCTAAAGAGGTGTATGGCTTTTGTTGTGAGCCTCCTTAGCATGAAAATAAATTGGTTATTTGAAATAGGTGCACCATTTTTAACTCTCTTCCCAATATCCCTAATAACATGTATACAAGTAATAGGAACACCCTTAACTTAAATAATTAATATTATAGATTAATTATTCTAATTATAAAATATACATATTTTTATTTTTAAAAGTTGTCACTAGTCCACTATGCCACGTGGCAGTGGAACTTGTCAACAGAATTAGACAATATATGACAAGTGCCACATCAATTAACTAAATAAAAGTTAATCTTGTCAGATTTTTGGTTCATTTAGGATTTGTTTTACACGTTTTAAAAATGATATGATTCAAATTGAGTTTCCTAAAATGATATCATATGGTTCAAATTGTATCGTATTCTATTAAAAACTTTGAGATTCAAAATGTACTTTTTGTTTTCCGTTGTGACTGCGTTAACAGATTCAAGAGTTTGATATATGTACCTAATAATGTGTTACTGTTATGTTATGCTTATATTTATAAAATATGATTGCGTATTAGTCATACTTATTTGAAGAAATAGGAAACGGGATTGGCTTTTGTGACCTGAAGTCTGAAGGAAGCCGACAGCTTTTCCCAGACCCTCAAGTGAAATTGAAACTCCAACATGTTATTTCTATTGTGGTCTTTGTTCGCAAGTATCGCCTTCCAAGTTTAATACTTGTACGTGTGCTTTTTTCTGGAGTACTACTTAATTAACAACTTGGGTATACTGATGTCTATGAAAGTGTGGGTGTCTGGTGTCCTTTCTGTGTCTGGTGTCCTTTCTTGCTGGTTTTATCATACATTTAGCCAGAAAGCATTGACTAGAACATATATCCAGCAACGGGTTCTGCACCTACATACCATACAATAATTTCAGTTTTAAAATGAGTGTCGATCTCAAGCAACGCATAGAAACAAAAGACTTTAATCCGATATTTATTCCAACAGCCAATTAATCTCTTCATCATAAGTTGCACTTTTAACATTTTCTACGACTCGTCTTAAATTTACTCTGGTCATTTATTTTAATCTTCAACCATTCTCTAAAATATTAGAGACATACTTTCAGAACGTAATTTGATACTTCCAGGGGGTTTCTGCTTCTGAAGTTTACTGAAAGATGCCTGCATACATTATCAGAATTCACAAGTTCACATGTTTGATGAGGAAGAGATACCAGAGTTCAGAAATTTGCACATCAAAATAAGCTGGACGTTTGAGTCTTTCTTTACTCCTCCAACCTAATTTGACGATTAAATAGCATTCAAGAATATACATATTTTCATTCATCACAGAAATCCAATGTGGTTGCCTCATTCTCAGCGTTCAGAATTACAACATGGGAATATTTTTGCAAAACATGAGAGCGGCAAATCAGCAGAAAGCCATCTCTTGAGCTCCAAGTTCACTACCAACAAAAATCTGGCAGATCATGCCATTGCCAGGTGAATGTGTGACATAGGAGCAACAGTCAAAATGATCAGGCCGTCCTGAATCCAAGTTTTGTCAATCAACAGCCCCCCCGGTGAGATTTCTATTATCTGAAGTTGCAACAGTGTGCCCGGCCTCTTGCCAACTTGTCCCATAGGCAGACCATCTGCCTTGGAGACTGATAATGTGCAGTGTAATAGTCCTCCATGCATCCATACTGACAGAATTTCCAGTTGTGCGAGTATTGCACAGGTTTAGAACTGTTAAATTGTTCAACCCACATTCCCATACTCACATCTTCCATCTTGAATAGCTGAAGCCAAAGGTAGCAAAGATGCAGAGAAAGCAATAAACTTCAGAAATGATAAAAGGAGTGTGTAAAAAGATTGAGAAAGAATAAAAAGGCAGGGAGATAGAGAGAGGGGCTTCTCCCAAGTTGTATTGGATAAGATTCAGTATCACTAACCCTCAGGTTTTGGCTGCCGTGTTGAGCAAGAACAAATTTAGCAATATCACTGGAAATTACATACCCAGGCCCATTGGCATAAGGGGGATAGACTTCTTCGGGCCACTCCTGTTAGATTTTGCCATTATTTGTCAAAATAGAAGACTTGCAAAGAGAGATATAAGCTTATTATTCTTCAAACAAGTTTTTTCCCAAAACAACAAACATATGTATTGAAGATAAAAGGACTGAAAATATGTCTACATCGAAGCACCAAAAAGGAAGCATAAATACAGAAACATTATTGTTGACCACTATCTTCTTAATCCAATTTTCAATCCTAATCCAAGTAATAAACTCTTTTAATTGATTAGGAATCCGATGTATGGAAGTAATTCCAAATCTTTAACAAACTAGATGGCCTCTGATGTAATTCCAAATCTTTACCAAACTAGATGGGCTCTGATGTATGATAGTAATTAGGACTCTTCCCAACTCTTCCCATTCTTGAACTTGTAAAAGTCAATCCCAAAACTGTTTGCAGGAGAGGTCAAGACCTCATATGCTTCGAGAGAACACACTTAGGAGCCAGTGAACTATTAATTGTAATTCCAACTTAGTTTAAGCTTTTGAAATTAAGAGCAGAAGGGAGCTTAAGCAATATTACATTCAAGTTCACTGAATGAGGCACACGTCATTGAAAAAGGAGAATTTGACCACCAATTAGAAATGCTTGACCAGAAGACCAGTTTATTATGGAGGAGGAAAAACTGAAACAATAGAATGTAAAATTTCAATAAGACTACACAAAATGAATACCTCAAAAGTGACAGCCCATTTCCCATGTCTCAAAGGACGATGCAAGAGATTGAGATTGCCCATATACAGCGATTTTTTTGGGGAAATGCCATCAATTTCTTTTAGCACACTATCCACCCTAGCAAACGTGTCATCATCACATTTCATAATATATGGTGCTGAAACATTATGCACCTGAGTCAAGATATTTGAAGCTAATCAGGAGATGCATTGAGGCAACTAGGGTGTGAAATGTAAAAGCAAGATAGACAAGAACCTAGAAGATCTTATTTACGAAGTTCCACAAAGGATTAAAAAGAAACAAGAATAGACTTACCCCAAACTCACAGATAGCTATAGTTTTGAGAACCACAAGCTCATAGCGATCCATAAAAGGCAAAATTACAACATCACCAAAGAAAGCAGCCTCTTTCTTGAGCATTGCAATGACCTCCTTCCGGGGATTCTACAGATAAAAACACTGATCAAAAATATGAACATCAACAGGGTAAAAGAATACCCATTAAAATATGACAGAAAGGAACTGTAAGACTTAAATAGGCATAACAACTTGCACCAGAAGCTTAGAAAGAAACGAATATGCAGAACAACTAAAATCAGGAGTGTAACTCGAAGTTCTTCAGTCATTCAAAGTACCCCATCACAATATTAGTTTAAATGCATTCAGATAGGGGTTGACTACACAAACCTTTTATTATGTGGGTATGTTCTTGAATAGGAATACAATGTCAGTAGTTCTAATCTCTCGCTTTAACGCAATTGTGTGCATTTGAATGAAGCTAAACTGTTGCAGTTAGATCTCAGTGCTGGTCAAGTTACAAAGCCAATTTCCGTTCAATTTATTAAACCATATATTAACGACAGCTATTTATGCAGAACACCATCCTCAAGCAAGTAAGCATTTTCTAAGACAAAACTTAAACAGATCGTCCATACTTTATGTGTCTCAGATCATAAGTTAATTGATACTGCCATCTACTGCTGCTTAGAAACTTGCTTGACACTGGCATCTACGGCCGCTTACAATTATGTAGAGTAGTTTAAGAATCAATGTATTACCAATGCAACAAAGAAACGAACAACTACGTTTGAAGACTTTATTGCCGATGATTGCATCCAAGTTTTCCTAATTGCCATGCGTTCTGCAAAGTGATTAGTTGCGGAGAGAATCCCAACGAAAAGTCGAATAGGCTTTCTAACTAAAGGACGAGCTTTCCACTTTTCAGACATTTCTAACACCCTTTGTGGAGAGAAACTTGGATGGGAGCTAGGGAGAGAGGTGGCATAAACTGAATTAATATCTACATTTCCTTTGATTGCTAATCCTGTTGCATCCTCAAGTGTAAAACCCTGGAGACAGTAAAAATTCATAAAGAATGAGTATCAAACTTGAAACAAGAAGGAAACAGGATGATATGAAAACAGTAACAAAACCATCCTTGTAACGAACCCAGCCAGTAAGAAGATGAAGTGAAAGAATCTAGAATTGAATGAGACTAATGGGAATACAAGGAAAGGTTTGCTTATGGAGAAACCATAAGCCATATCAATGTACCACAGTAAAATTGCAATCTAAATATGCAAAGATCAAAAGCAAAAGGTATTAAAATGTGAAATATAATAGACAATTACCCCAACCCAAATTGAAATATCAAAAGGAACAAGTTTAATCTCTTATGTAGTCATGTAGTCAGTCAACATCTATGTCTATGAGGCAAACATTTGCATAACAGATGAAAAATAAAAAAGGGTATCACAGAGGCAGACAGAAGTTTCTCATATACAGCAACATACCGGACGATATGGAAATGAGGTCACATGCCGACCTCCAACAATCACATGGTATCCTTCAACACCAGCACGTAAGGTCAAGATAAACAATCTACCCTCCACAAAAGGAAATGGCCAGGTCACTTCTGGTTTCTGTTCACGCCCTATGAATCTCTTGAACCATGATGTAGTTTTTGACTCCTTTGAGTCCACAACATCATTTCGAATCCATTTCTCACATCTCAAATGACCATCAACTGCAAACATGTGATGTAAAACAGTTTTAAAAGTTCACCTTATAACACACATTTCAGTGATTCAAGTGTGAAAGCACAAGCACATAATAGATAGACAGACACATACACACAGAGAGAGAGAGAGAGAGTAAAAGATATTATAAATGAAGTATATTGCATAACATCAATAGGAAGGATAAGAACCAAGAAATTGGAAGAAATTACAGGAACTTAAGGAGAAGCGTAGAATCATTTCGTTGAGAAGAAGAGGATGAACAACATTAGAGGAGAAGTAAAGATAACCCTCTATTCATCTATAAGAAGATATGAGCCTTCAAACCATTAAAGGTTGAATTCACAAACTAAGGAGGGCAATTACATAAAGCTTATTCCCCAGACAAGTATGCGAAAGACCTAACTGAAGAAGATGTAAATGGCATGCAATAAACTCTAATTAGCTAGAACATAATTATTACCTGCAAATCATGCCACATTATTACCAAAGATTAACACATAAAAAATCACCTTCTTTAAGAATCCGTAACAAAAGAGCAAGATTTATCTTTCTTTTCCCCAGTCATTTATGTTTTAAGTTTATGTCATCTAAATTTATATTTTTGTAGCGTATGTCCCTAAGAATCTGTTGTAGTGACATCATTCATAAAAAATATAAAAAAAGTAGTGCACAGTATTTAGATGATAAATAGCTCACCTAACATATCTTCATCTTTCTTGGATGGCAGTCCATCGCACCTTTGAGCTGCCCCCCATTGCATCCTATAGCAGGTGTTGTGTTCAAGGACTGGCACGTGGCTCCAATCTCCTCTCAATCGAGGATTCAAATGTAAAATCTTTGGTGGATCCTCCCCTTCAACTGACTTCAATCCTTGCAGTTCAATCATAAATTGTGAAACGAAAACATTGCCATTACCTTTCCTTAGCTTTTCCAGCTGAGGCACATATTCCCGATGAGCATGGTGTGGTGTTCCAACTATAGTGATAGAAGATCCAGCAGCTAAACCACAAGGAAGGAACATCATTTTATCACCCTCAGCCAGCTCCTCCCCACTAATCGATACCCACGAAGGACATGACTCAGACTTCCCTTCATATACAGAACTTTGTTCTGCATCCTTCACGTCATACTTCTCCATTTCCTCCCAAGCCTTTAGTCCCAGCGACCATGCCTCGTTTGCCATTCTTTCAAGCACTGAAAAGTCCCTCGTTCTATTCCTTCGCCTCATAATTTCTCTGGTTATACGACCATAATGGTTCTGGAATGGCTTAATAGTTTTAGGCCCTCTTTTTTCTACCAACGATTCCTTACTGGGCATCAAGGGTGCATCTTGATTTTGGTTATCCTCTAATTTCCGATGGAACACATCCTTGTAAACAGAACCCAAAATTGGCTTGTTTATGTCTGCATCTTCAAAATCACTAACTGTATTCCCATCCAACCCAATGTAACTATCATCTCCACTCAACAATGCAGCAATCTCCAATAAATGCCGAAACTTGAATCCTAGAAAGACCAGGTATAATGCTGCAACAGCTACTAACAAATGCGATAGCTTGAACCTCCTAGGACTATAGGGTTCACCTTTTACCCTCTTCATTATACATAAACCCAGAAAAACAAAGAAAAGAACTTAATAACGCTCGAAATGCTCTTCTCTTAGACCCTTTTTTTCTCTAATTGATCAAAGAACATTAATCCAGATAAAAGAAAAGCAAAGCCTTCAAAAAAAATTCCCAAATCTTCAAAAAGAAACCATCTTAAACTATAAACGCAGAATCAATATAATCCACAAGATCTCGACCATCGAACGTACTTCAAATTCCAGAAAAGAAAAACGAAGCTACAGGGACAAATGTAGATCAGAATGACAGAAAGAGAGCTCAAACCACGATGATTTTCAAGAATTACCAACTATCACAATCGAACACCGCAACCTCCAAAAACCCCTGAAATTCTGAGACCCAAAACCCCAAAAATTTCAACATTTAGCCAAACATTATCGTAAATTAAGAACAGAAGGAGATTGACCAACCGATCAAAGCAGACCCAGAGAAAAGAAAATGTGAACTTGGTCAGACAATTTGAAAACTTTGATAGTGAGGTGAGAGAAATGAGAAAAATGGCACTGAAAATCTAAAAGTGAAACTGAAATTGAGTTGAAGTTATTTCCAGAATGAAAAAAAAAAAAAAGTGGAAATGCAGCCAAATACATAAATAGGGTTCTAACTTCTAATTATAAATTAAAAAAAAAAAAACAAAATTTTGATTTCTTACCACAAGTACCAGTCTTTACTTTGCTAGATTATCTAATTGTCCTTAGTTTTTAGTAAATCACCCTATTGGTGATGGAACTTAACCATATTCTGATATACTCTAAAGTTAATCCTTTCAAACTACCTCTTGTGCATACAACTTTCTTTCTTGCATTATAATATTAAAAATATTTTTTTTACTATAATAAAAGGTTTTGCTTTTGAAATTTATATTTTATCTATCCCTATCATGAACCAATTGTGAGCTTTTAAATTGAAAATAATATTCTTATTATATGGTTAACTAAAAATACTGTTTAAGCTGCCAAAAAATATTCAGAAATTAAAATAGGAATATTTATGCAGTACGTGGCTATCTTGGCAAAACAGGTTCTTCTTCTTTGTATCGGTGGCTTGTGTGGGAGAGTCTTTGTTAGGAATTCGCCAGCTTTGCAAAATGATACTTGTTTTGTTTCTTTGCGGAGGCACTAAGGGTGCGTTTATTTTGTGAAAATTCTCTAATTTTTTAGAATTTTTTTTATAAAATAGAAAATAATTAAAAAATATGTTTACTAATAAAAAAATAGATCAATTTAAAAAAAAAAACGTGTTTTCTATTTTTTTAATTTTTTAGAAAATTAGAAAACTACTTTTAATAGGTTTCTAAATTTTCATCTCTAATTTTTAGGAAACTAGAAAACACGCTTCTCAAAATGAAAAAAGCGTGTTTTCAACAATCAAAAGAAAAAAATTGGCGGGTCATCAAAAACAAGAGGCGGGCTTCCAATAAAACAAGAGCAGGATATTCTTCTATATATATATATAAATAAAAGGTTAACAGTAGGTTGTCATCATTCCAAAACCCATTCGTTTTCTTTCAGCTTTTGTTTCTGATTTGCAGATTTATGCTCTAATACCTAAGGTATATTCTTGATCACTTTTTGGGCTTTTCAAAACCCATTCGTTTCCTTTCAACTTTTGCATTTAAGATATCAAAAACATTATGACATGTTTGATATTTAAAATTTAATTTGTATTAGATTATGTTTTGAGATTTGATATTATGGTTATTTTGTTATTGTTATTATTTAATTTATTAGCA
>JAOQMQ010000002.1:30936744-30960404 GCA_027563845.1 Erythroxylum subrotundum
TCTCCATGTCACGTATAATATGTCCTAATACACCAGATAAGAATGAACTTGCAAATATACTGTTGTAGATGATCACTTTCGACTATCAGCCACTATGCATCAAAGGGACCTGCTTCATCGGACTCTCCATTTCAACCGTGGAGGTAAACTATGTATGCATGAATTAGCTTCAACTTGTTTATGTTCTTATCCATTACGTTTCAAATCTTAACATTGTTCGTGTATATCAGCAAGTTGACGATGTGTATCTTCGTTTATGTAATTACAGAACTAATCTTTAGATGGGAGTAGAAGTACATTGTTTATTACCATTTTTTGCAAGCAGATGGCAGACATGGATGAGGCCTTGGCAATTTTTACAAACCCACTAGATTATTTTCAGGCTAAACCCAAGAAGCCAGGTTATATAAATGCTGAGGGGCAATGGAAGACTCTAATGGATTTTGGAGGCGAGAACTGAGAATTAAGCTCGAGGGCTTATGTTATTCTTTCAGAAACACAGACTTTTTACAAAGCCCCTCTAAGGTAGTTGCAATGAAGCAAATGAATCTTGAAGTCCTTAGAATCCAAAAACATACTAAAGGTTAGAACTTGGAAGCATTTTTATTTTTATTTTTGGTTGGGTTAGCTGGGAATGGGATCTGATCTTTCAGTGAGTTAAAGGGCATCAAAAAGTTGCCATTTTTGTAGGTGAGATTGGATCCACCTAACACTGCACATGTATTGTTGTAGGATCTGCCTATGAACAGATAAGGATACAGGACCTGGATACCACTCAACAATAACAAATACAAATACTCAACCAGCCCGTTTTATTATAATCCAAAGAAAAACATATATTATATTTTCTGGTATGGTTTTACTTTCTAGAACTACAAGGACCTTTTTAGTTCAGAAGCGATCAGAATTGCACGAGTGATCGTGTCTCACAACATTGAAAATTGTGTGATATGAGCTTTATAGGCATGTGTCTTCTGCCCTATCCTAAAAGGGGTACTTTGCTATATTTGTGTTGAAGTACGCTAATTGAGAGAGGATGATGTTCGGCCACTTCTCAACATAAGCCTGTCTAGACATAGGCTGTGGGCTGGACCTAACTTTTACTAGTTTGGAATTGTTTGTTTCACTTCTAACTCTCTTATTCTTTCCATTTCAATAAATGGTTCTGGTTGATAAGAGTCAAGTGGACACCACAACTCTGCCAGAATCTCGGCTTTAAGGCGTTTGATAAATGTTCTCCAAGTTTGGTGTTAGATATGGCTTTTTAAAGTTCCTGTGCAGAAAAAACGATTGGTTCTGGTTGGCTACAGCTCTGTCAGAATCTGGACTTCAAGACATTTGATAGATGTTTGAGAATTAAAACTATTGTATATATATATATATTTTTTTTTTCATCTCTATGATATATTTATTATACAAGTCTTGACTACGTGGTTTTGAAATCCCAAGAATCCAGACTTGTTTCTATTCTTTCAAGGCAAAAAATTAGAATTAGCAACCATACCACACCATAGCCACTTTTAACGGAATTATTATGATTTATTGTTCCATCTTTTTTCCACAATTTGACCCACTTTAGCCTCTCCTCTCCTCTCCTCATTACTAAAAACATGGGTCCAAGTAAGGGGGCATAATTAGGAGTTTTGATACCTTTGAATGAAAGGTTGTAGCAAAGGGCTTGAAGAATCCCATGGAGAGAGAGAGAGAGAGAGAGAGAGATGGCGGAGGCAAGACAATCCCTCCTTTGGTTCTTTGAGTTAGATTTTGCTTATGTAAGCAGATATAGCCTTTATCCCTCATTTGAAAATTATGGCACATTTTGCCCTTTTGGCCCTAGTGCCTTCCACAGCACATACATTTAAGTATGTGTTTAGACCACAATTGTCCCCTCTACCCATCCCATCTGCCTTAATTTATTCCTCTATTCCCTACACTATCCATCTCATAACTTTCCAGGAACTCTAAAGTGCTTTTTTTTTCTTTGTTTATTTCCATATCTCCTTCTTTATCTGCCCATTCATTGTTATCTTCCCATTCTATAGTGTAATATTAAAATAACAATGCCAATAAGAAAAACTCAAGATCTCAGGTTATATCAATTCAGCCATACCTCTTTGCACCTGAATATTTTCCTGGAATGTGGTCCCCCTTCTCAGTAGTGTACAGATTCTTGCTTGGACTTTTGAACATATTATAATCCATCATTAAGTAATCTGCCTCGTGCCTCATTTAATTAAAAACTCCAAATCTAGTATCCAGGAAAGGAGGGATGGAGATTGAGATGATCTTTGACCGTATAATTAGTGTGATCAACATTGGATATTCTAAGGTCAACCACCCACATTTGGTGGTCCAAATTTTGCCTAATCATACAAAGTTGGCAGATTGAATCATGTCTTACTGGGGAAAATCCTTCTCAGAGTGCTTTTCCTTCTGGTTATCATCATGATCTAACTACTATGGATGTACGTTACATTTCAGTGTATACATACGCACTCTGTGTCGCGATCGTGAAGGTATATATGCTACTACGTTATTGATGGTTAAACCTGAGTGTTATTAGGTCAAGAGTGTGATTTGACTAAGCAATTAAATTATTTTAGTTACAATGATAGATAACAAGTTAACAGCTTGCATGAATAGTGGAAGAGAGACAATGTATATGAGAAAAAGGCTAATAAGTAATAACGAATGATAATTAAGCTAGAGATTTGACTTGAACAATGAGCATATAGCGAAACAAGGCTGTTCTGTTTTTCGACTTACCCTAGATGATACAGAAATGATTGCAGGACATGGTGACCAAACAGCAGAATTAGAAACAAACATGCTCTAATAAGTTGTAGTTTCTGTTGTAGTCTCTCTCTCTGTCACCCAATACATGATCAAGAATATATCAAAGAAAGAGGTTGCTGCTATGTTTTCTTGCTTTGCCCCCACTTACAGGATAACCAAAAAAAAAAAAAAAAGTACACACAACCACATGGTCAACTTCTGTTAGATTCTATGTTTGTGTCTCCTCCTGCACTCTTACGCCCTCCTTAAATGAGTTCAAATGTGGGAGACCGCTCTTGTCTTAACCCTTAATACCCTTTTTCATTATCGTTATCTTCTAACCTCTTTCTCTGTCATCCGTTAATCATTATCCCTTTAGACAATAACATGATTAGCCAACGGGCCACACTAATCATCTAGTTTAGTAGGTGTCACCTTGTCCTAAACGTGTTTGCTTCTTCCCTTTTTGTTGCGGAACATGGGTTCAAGCGTGACTTTCAGTGTTTGGGATTAAGGGTTTATATGTGAGTAGTAGTAGTACTATCTATAACTATAATTAATTACCTGTTTAGCGCCCCACATATATGTATTTAATATATTTGTGTATACAGTTAGTTAATTAACGGCATGCAGACCACTTTATTAAATACCAAAGTTGCATCAGTTTTATTGCAACATAGATTCTAAGCAGCCTGTTATGTATGTGCTTATGGTGGCTTGTTCTATTTTATTACATACATACGGTGATTCAGAAAATTACAAAAGAAGGTGCTTTCAGCCATCTCTTCAGGTTTAGTAGGTACATGGAAAGAATTGTACAAGAGAACAGGTTGAGGTTGAGGTTGATGTTGAGGCGCGTGGCGAAACGAGGGGCGTGAAGTCGAGTGGGACAAGATAGAAAAAATGCAAAATTTGATGGGACCCACAAATCTTAGAGCTGAGTTGTTGCTGCTTTTTCTCGCTCAACCAACCGAGGATGTGAACAGTGGTCGAGTGAGAGCAACATCTCTCTGCGTTATTTATTATGCCCAATTTTTTAAATTCCAATAAAATAAAAAATATATATTTGAAAGTTTAGTATTGTCTGAAAATAATAATAATATTTTTTATTTCTAAAGGTCCTAATTATAGAAAGATACCTTTAAGTCATTCACACTCAGACTAATCTCTGCTCGAATCTGATAGGTCTTTTGCAGAGACAAAACTCTGAATCTAAATTTTAAACAACGACATACATAAAAACAGTTCAAACCCGCAACGTTATCTAAACCAGAAAAATCCTAATTCAATTTACCTACACCTTAGGGTTATAATTATTTTAAAAAAGATAAGGATTTGTATGCTTACGTGAGTGTGACCCTTCTCATTCTCCACCCACTAGACAGTAGTACTAGTACCCTTGCCTCTACCCTTCCTTTTTCTTTTATTATGATTGTCAGTATTATTCACTTTTCTCGGTGTGTATTATTGGGGTAGTGCGCGGACATTTCATTTGCCATCCATTTTCAACATCAATGGCAATGGCAATGCCAATACATAACATAGCTAGGTTCATGTATATATATCCTTGCCGACTTCCTTATTTATTTGTCTTGTTTGACTTATCAGCCATTCTACAGCTATATAGATGTGTAGCTCTCCTTCTTCTTCGTCTTTATGCGTGTCTGTATGTAGTGTACCCTTCATTTGCAAGTAAACATAAAGTCCAAAAGACTTAAGGAAACGGAGCTATGTGTTACAGATACCTAGCTCACCTTTCAACAGCTTGGTGGAGAGGAGACTGTATATTCCTTCTCCAAGGTATTCAACACCTTAAAAAGTGAACATCAATCCATGTAAAAAGGAAAAAGGAACCTTGAAATTAGTATTACTTCCTTTTTCCTAGTGTTGTCAAATTAAACCTACTGTCTTAGTGGACTGAACAAGGTTCTCTCTTCTTTTAATAGGTTGGTTATGCGCTCTTTCTAAGCCTAGCTAGGTCTAGTTACGCACTCATGCTAAAGCACGAATATTGCCAATTTTCTACCCGATCAATACTCTTATCTCTAACATCATACATATTTTCTTATTTGCATGCTCTTCCTAGATAGGTCTAAAGCCATAGATACCATACCAACCGAAGCTTACCTGTTCCATCGCCCTCAACTTTAATTAGATCCCAAGTTGTAGCTGCTAGTTACGATAATATCAACTACTAGTACTTGTGTTGATGCTATTTCATCATTATATACTATTTCTCTTGGAATGCTCCACGCAAACTAAATTTGCATCTTGACCCTCTTTTCTCACGATTTGTCTTGGTTCACGTAACAAGAATTCCCTTAACCATGAATACTTTATATTAACATAATTATTACATACCATTGGGAAATTATGAGTATTTGATAAAAATATTACTTTGGATAAATGAGTGGTGACTTTTTTTTTTTTAATTTTAGAAATTAGAAGTTATAAATGACGGTGCCTAATTGTATAATTTATGTAATATTATTTGTCCTTATTTCAAGATGTTAAGTAAATAATTAGGATATATATAGATACACAAGATTTCAATACATGTTCGACATAAAGTTTGATACACGTCATTCTGAATTTAGACAGACAAATTGGTTGAAGACTAGGTTATAAAACACAACTCTAATAACTTGGAATTTGGTGTAAGAGTAACTCTGAACTTAAGGTCCGCCGCAAGTTCATTGAACTTCCTTCATGTACTTGCATTGAACTTAATAAATCCACGAATATAATGTTTTTTTTTTTTCAAATATAATGACAGACAATATATAGAATACCAAATCTTGGGACTAACGTGCATATAATAATTGAACAAACTTAGAAAGTGAACTATTGAAAAGGAAGATGAGGAAGAAAGACAGGCCACGTTGAGCTCTAGGAAAATGTGTAGTTGGGATCAACAATATCGTCCACAGTTTCCAAATATGCATGAGACACAGTGCTTTGGCATTTCAACCAAAGCTGGAATGATGTGATCTTGATTTGTAGTCGAAAAAAAGGGAATAGATTTAAAAGGCATCTCTTATCCCTTCTTCTATATGTACCAAACCAGTATACATACAAGCATGTGATGTAGCAAATGTTTCCAAATTAATTGAGCTTAGAATTATCTCGGAAACTCATTGATAGGTTTGTACTTCATTCTCACATGGATCATATCATATCATTAACATGCAAATGAATGCGCTTCTAATAAGTACCGTTTCTATATAGTATTTGATTTTTAGATTAATTCGGTATTAAAATAATAAATAATTAAATAGTATATTTTTTAAGAGCCTAACCCTAACCCTAACCTAAGGGAAAAAGACTAGGCTCTAGATTTGCGGGCTTCTCATGTCTTCACTTTTTCACTCTCATTTATGCCAGGGAGGGAGGTAATTTATTACGTGTGACGCTTCCCCACCGTACAGTCCGACAATGACCAATAAAAAAGGCCAACAGTGGTCATGTCAAGTCCCATCGAGGTCTTACGCGTCCCACATTTCCTTAACCAATGGCTAGGATTCGTCCTTTCTTTGCTTTTCGTCTGTTCTTTATGAGATAATATCTGGGTACTGTCCGTAGAATTGAAAAGATTCGGTGATGTCACTTTCCCCTCCTTTCTTTTGCGATAGTTCCCCAGCACAATCTCATATTAACAAGATTGACCCAGCTGGCGTTTGAAGAAAATCGTATGCAATGACCTAAATGCCAACATTAAAAGAAACTTAATTACTTCGACATGTTTAATGTTTGTCATGCTATGCTATGTTAATGATAGCCCTAATGGTATTAATTAAGTTTCCTTTCCAAAACATGTAGACTCTCCAGTTTATTATTTGTTCTAAGAAGGGTATTAGTGAATGTATACATACATACATAGGAACCATTTTGTTGTTGACTACAGATAACAAACCTGGATTCATTTGACGACTTTAACTATTGGGATGCATCAAATTAATTTGTGTCTTTTTTTCCTTTTGGAGCTTGAGTCTATTAATTTTGACAAAGATTATAAGTTCTTATAGATATTAAGCGGGCACGAAAAGTTTGTGTATGTGTACATGTGAACAAGTGATACGTATGTATGTATATCTTGTGTGTAAGAAGAAAAAAGAGGGAGTACTGGCGAAATGTTCTTGTGTATGGCCCCCTACACGGATGTGATACTTCACCAATTTGAATGAGATGGACCCCTTGTTTCTTAACTAAGAGTAGTATACATTTTCGCAGTGGGGTATTCTCAAGTTGGACAAGAGTTGTAGGACTTTGCTGGACCTAAAAACCCTTTGGATCTCACTTATTATCACCTTTATTTCTTCAACTCCATCCCGTCCCATTAATTCTTCTGCCTACATTCAAACTCTTAACAAAATCTTAATTCTGGTAAAGGAAAAAAAGACTCAAACTATCTCTTATATTGAACCATATATATATATATATGATATTATAACTGCTGCTGTCTTCATCTTAAAGACCATATATATATATATATATATATGATGCCACGGCCACCGATCGAATTACAACTTTGATCGAAAGCCAGCAAAATCTCATCGAGCAGGGAAAGGGTAATGGTCCTATACCTTCAGAACGGTACGTGTTAGGACTCTGGGGGATGGCCCATAACGAAAGTACATGACAGTCATACTCACTCCTAAGGCCTACCACCCCCATCCGCTCCATCTGCACAGTACCTTCAATCATTTAATGTGAAAACTGCAACACACATTTCTTTCTCAAAGAATTTGGTAAGAAATAGTAACCTTTTTACGAACGAAGACTTTGCCAGTGGAAACACAAAATTTAAAACTAAAAATAAGAAGAAGAAGATAAAGACATTCTTAGAAAGAGGATAGCTGAGTAAATCTTCCTAACTTTGAGGGTAATATGTCCCCCTTCCTGAATTGTCTGAAATGAACATGAAAAAGTCACAGTTAAAGCGAAGAAAAAAACATCAAACAATTACTCACTGTGTCCCTCTCTGACAAATATCTGACACTCTTCTCTTTCTCTTTCTATCTCTAGACATAGAAACACTCTTTTTCTTTCTTTCTCCACAGTCTTTGCTTTTCTCCTGGGTATATATATATATAATAAAATTAGACAGCCAAAAGTAACGGTGCTTCTGTATTCATTGATTGAGCCATATCAGAGCTAGAAAAGGAGATTGGGAGAGTTAAAAAAGTAGTGGACGTGATACTGTAGTTTCAGTGCCTATCACCACCACCAAAAACACTGTTTTCATTACTGGAAACAACCGCCCAAGCGAAAAAAATCCTTTCGGTGTAAAACAAATGTGTCTTTATGTAGCTGTGATAACTTATTTATCGGTTGAGATCTTAGTACGTGCTTAAAATTGTTGACTTTGCATGTCCGTGTACCTTCAATGGGCTCTGAGAATGATTTGTACCTGTCAGTTGGCTTACAAATTCTGTTTTTTTAAGGTTTCTGGTGTAATAAGATCTGGTTGATGGTGAAGCGGTATTTGGTGACTCCGAGTGAGATCTAGTGTTGGCTTGTGCATTCAGCTTCTGGGTTTTCTGTTACGGGTTTACTTGCTTGAGTTTTGTGGTGAAGCAATCAACTAAAGTCTGGTTTACTTTGTTGAGAGCTACAAGCTGACTGGTTCTTAGTTTCGTAGCTAAAATGCGGGGTTTCACTTAGTGATATGTCGCATGAGTGCTTTGAGGCTGATGATTGAAGAACTTTGGGGGTTGTGGGCGAAGAGGATAGCAACCGGATGAGGCTGAAATCGATCGTGTTTTGTAGCAAAACCGGCTTCGGTTGAAAATTCAAGAAGTGGGTTTCTTGTGGGTTCTCTATGGTATTAGCTTTACGGTGATGTTTCATTGGATGTGATCTCTTTCTCTTGTGATTGGTGAATAGTTGAAAATTTTGAATCCTGGTTGGACTTTGAAGCGGAAGGGCAAAGATTGAGGCATGGTATTGTGTAGAGAGCAGGGGGTGAGTGGAAGAACTGTTGAGTGGTTTTGTTGGTGATCTGGTATTTAATTTATACGGTTAAGGGTGGTTTTGGATCATCCGTGGCGGGTATAATATCGATTGAAGATTTTCTTAGTCTTGTGTTAGAATGAGGCTCTCTTCAGCTGGTTTTAGTCCACAAACCCAGGAAGGTGTGTATTAGCTTGCTTGCAGATTTCTGGACTTCATTACTTTTGGTGTGCTTCTCTCATACACGCTCAAACTCACACTCACACACTCGCCGACCTTTGTATGGACACATATTGTTCGTCTCTTTCTTAAGGGAATGGACAGTAAAGATTATACAGAAATGAACGATAGAAATCGAGATCTTGAAATGCATGACTGGCAGATAATTTACATGTCTAATTATGCTTTTCAATATCTGATATCTTTTGTTTGCTTTTGAATTTTAGGTAATCTTTAGAGGGCTTAATTTGTAGACAACTTTCCCTTTTTTTGATTTGGCTTTTTCTCGGCTTACTTAGTGATCAAGCTCACAAATTCCAGAGTTTTATAATTTCCTTTTGAATTAAAAGAATATGTTAGCGTCAATTATCAAGCACTTTGGACCAAATATTGTTCTTCATGTGATCTTTACTCTGCCTTGAATGAAATCTCCAGGGGAGAGGAGGGTGTTGAATTCCGAACTTTGGCATGCATGTGCGGGTCCACTTGTTTCTCTACCTGCAGTTGGGAGCCGCGTCGTTTATTTCCCTCAAGGTCACAGTGAGCAGGTTAGTATTATGTCCGACATAGCCTGCTTTGCTGTATTTTGAAGATTGCTTTTGATTTGGAAGTGTATCTCTTAATTGTCTTTGCATGACCTCTTTAATTTTTTTCCCCATACAATTTTATTGTTGATCATTGTCTGTGAATTTTGAAGTGACTGTTTTTCGCGTTTGTGTTCTTCGTTTCCTTCATTCCGCTGCTCATTTTAATCCATCCACAAAGTTCATCATTGTCGGTGGCTATCTTACTGTTATTTCAACCTTATATCTGTGCTGATGTATGCAGGTTGCTGCTTCAACTAATAGAGAAGTCGATGCCCATATTCCAAACTATCCTAGTTTACCCCCACAACTTATCTGCCAGCTTCACAATGTAACCATGCATGTAAGAATTGTTTGGTTCTTTCCAGATCTACATTTTCCTTTTGCTTCCTACGGTAAAGCTTATTATTCATCTCAATTTCAGGCAGATGTTGAAACAGATGAAGTATATGCGCAGATGACTTTGCAGCCATTGAGTCCGGTATATATCTGTCCTTTCTGATTCTGTTCATAGAAACTTGTCTAGATGTCATCACATGTTAAAATGACTCCATCCTGCAGCAAGAGCAAAAGGACGCATATCTTCCAGCAGAATTGGGCAGCCCCAGCAAGCAGCCAACCAATTACTTCTGTAAAACTTTGACTGCAAGTGACACTAGTACTCATGGAGGATTTTCTGTCCCCCGCCGGGCAGCTGAAAAAGTGTTTCCTCCATTGGTAAATGTTCTACATATCTAGTGACATTTCGACATTTCTTTGGTTATAGTCTTGTGGGTAATTTCTAATGTTCCTACTCAATTTCAGGACTTCACCCAGCAACCTCCTGCTCAAGAGTTAATTGCTAGAGACTTGCATGATAATGAATGGAAATTTAGACATATTTTTCGTGGTGAGTTGTATTTTCATTTTAGAATTTAGCAGAAATATGGGTAGTTGACGAATTTTGGCTCATAAAAAATGAATTCCAAGATAGGGACTAACAAGTAAAATACCTAATTGGACTTTTTTTTGGTCGTGGTTATTAGTGACATCCATTTACTATCTATTCATGTGGTGGGTTTTCTTTCCATTTCCAACTTTTACACACAATTCATATTGCATTTATTTGTTAACTTCATTTACATTTCCTATGTATACGCATTTCTTATTGAGAATTTCTTGTCATCAATACCGGTCAGTTTGCATCCATTTGACACGGAGAGGTTCATGTCTCACATAACTGAAGTGGTAGAAATCAAGTTAGTAGCTGTCCAACTGTAAAGTATTGACTTTAAATTATAAAGTGAACATTGAAGTTAAGCTTCTTGGTTAGATCGCTGGGGTTGATTATCATTTTCATGATATATTATTCAATGAGGTCTAGAAGATAAAGTGTTTATCCATCAAGTGTTAAACTCTCATCAGTTAATGAATTTTCTTCATCCAGGGCAGCCAAAGAGACACCTTCTTACAACAGGGTGGAGTGTTTTTGTGAGTGCGAAAAGACTTGTCGCCGGGGATTCTGTGCTTTTTATATGGTGGGTTTGCAGATAACTTACCTGGCCTATGTTTTTTCTCCTCTTAAACCTTTTCCTTTTGCTTCTCCATAAAAGTAATTTTTTAAAATAATTTATGCTTTATTTACCTGTATGGTGTCTTGGATGAGTGCAAAAATGAGTGGCTGAAGGAGTAAATGTCAGTACCATTGAGTACGATTGATATCAAAATGGGTTTTCTCCTACCTTCTAAAGGGAACCTCTATATTGCATATTTGACGTTTTTCTGGTGAATGGATGAAGTCTCAGACCGTGTGTGCCTAATTACAAAATATTAGGGTTTTAGAACTTCCAGACATGATTTATTATGAACAATAACATTTTGTCTATAAGCTGACAGATGCTGTTGTGATGATAGGAATGAAAAAAATCAATTGCTTCTTGGAATCCGGCGTGCAAACCGTCCTCAAACTGTGATGCCTTCATCAGTGCTGTCAAGTGATAGCATGCACTTGGGGCTTCTTGCTGCAGCAGCCCATGCTGCTGCGACAAACAGTCGTTTCACCATATTTTATAATCCAAGGTATATATTTACTTGTAGTGGAGTTCTGTAACCATTCTCTGTAAATTTTCATCACCTCGTCCTCAGGGCTAGTCCGTCAGAATTTGTAATACCATTGGCCAAGTATGTGAAAGCAGTCTATCATACTCGGGTGTCTGTTGGGATGCGCTTTAGAATGCTGTTTGAAACAGAAGAATCCAGCGTTCGTCGGTCAGTTCTAAACATCCTGCTTAGATTATTATAACCCTTCTTTCTGTTCTGGGCTTGTTATGCTTCTTTCTGTTCTGAGCTTGTTCTTTTCTTCTTTCATCACGCTTCATATTCTTTGGGATAAATGCTTTTCTGTTGTTTGAACTTAGACTTCTGACAATCTATCTGCATCCAGCTACATGGGTACAATAACTGGCATAAGCGACTTAGATCCTGCTAGGTGGCCAAATTCCCATTGGCGCTCAGTTAAGGTGAGTTGAAGAAAACAGTGGTGTCATCCTTTACTGCACAAATGTAAGATTATTGACCTTTTGTACGTCTTAAGCTCTAGTTTAACCACTTATGACATGTGATGCACAGGTTGGCTGGGATGAATCCACAGCTGGGGAGAGGCAACCAAGAGTTTCCCTATGGGAAATTGAACCACTAACAACATTCCCAATGTATCCTTCCCCATTTCCTCTGAGGCTTAAACGTCCATGGCCACCTGGATTACCCTCCTTTCATGGTATGTTTGTCACGGACTACTATGAGAGCTTTCATGAATCTAGTTGCTTTGATATCTTGTTCTGGTTTCAGATTTGTTTCTTAAATACGTGATTGGAAAGAACAGGATGGATAGCTTTTGTTTCTTCTTTTTTCATCTTTTTTTCTTTTTTTATTTTATTCTGGAAGCATTTTCCTCTAACCTCTACATTTTGTGTTTCTTTTATATTCAGGTGTAAGGGATGATGATCTGGGAATGAATTCTCCCCTTATGTGGCTTGGAGGAGATGGAGATCGAGGTCTTCAATCTATGAGCTTTCAGGGATTTGGAATCTCACCATGGATGCAGCAAAGAGTTGATCCTACAATGCTTGGTTTGCAGCCTGATGTCTACCAAGCTATGGCTGCTGCTGCACTTCAAGAGATGAGGGCTATAGATCCTTCAAAGCCTTTAGGGCCATCCATGTTGCATTTTCAACAACTCCAAACTCACCCTGGCAGGACAGCTACTTTGGTGCAACCTCAGATGTTGCAGCAGTCTCAACCTCAACAAACCTTTCTTTCAGGTGTTCAAGAAAGCCAACATCAGTCTCAGTCTCAGTCCCAGTCCCAGTCCCAGGTTCAGACACAGCCACATCTGATTCAGCAACAACTGCAGCATCAGATGACAGCTAGTAGTCAGCATCAGCAGCAGCATTCGCTGTCTCAACAGCAACTGGTTGATCATCAACAGATTCCTGGTGTTGTCTCTGCCATACGACAATTTGCTCCAGCTTCTCAATCACAGTCATCACCGTTGCAAGCCATTTCTTCACTGTGCCACCAGCAGAGCTTTTCTGACTCAAGCGGGAATCCTGTGACTACCCCTATTGTGTCTCCCCATCAAAGTCTCTTGGGTACATTTCCCCAGGATGACTCAGCACATTTACTCAACCTGCATAGAAGCAACCCCTTGATAAGTCCCTCAGGGTGGCCATCCAAGCGAGCTGCCATTGAACCTCTTATTTCTTTTTCATCTCCCCAGTGTGCTCTACCACAAGTAGAACAGTTGGTTTCACCGCAGACAAATATATCACACAACAGTATTTCATTGCCACCATTCCCTGGCAGGGAGTGTTCTATAGATCAAGAAGGTGGCAGTGATCCACAAAGCCATCTTCTGTTTGGTGTGAATATAGAACCGTCGTCTCTTTTACTGCAGAGTGGAATTCCAAGCCTTAGAGGAGTTGGCAGTGACAATAATTCCACAAACATACCCTTCTCATCCTGTAATTACATGGGCACTACAGGCACGGATTATTCTATTAATCCAGCAGCTACACCTTCTAGTTGCATCGATGAATCAGGTTTCTTACAGTCCTCAGAAAATGCAGGCCAAGTAAATGAACCAAATAGAACCTTTGTGAAGGTAAATTACCCCTTTGAGAGTCTGATTAATGTTACAATCTGCGATAATGCTTCTTTGTGGTTTTAGTCTAAGCAATGGTAAATAGAACTTCTAAGTTTTTGACGCTGGAATTATTTACAGGTACATAAGTTTGGGTCCTTCGGCAGGTCTTTGGATATAACCAAATTCAGCAGCTACAATGAGTTACGCAGTGAGCTTGCACGGATGTTTGGTCTTGAAGGCCAGTTGGAGAACCCTATGAGATCAGGCTGGCAGCTTGTATTTGTTGACAGGGAGAATGATGTGCTTCTCCTTGGTGATGACCCCTGGCAGTAAGCTTCCATCTTATATAGCTCGTGTTTTTTACACACTTTTAAAGTTTCTTTGTCCATTATTCTCCTGAATGTATAGTGATACTTGATTAACAGGAGTTATTGTAAAACAAATTTCTTGAACAATTCTTGATTAGCTCACTGCTTATCATCTGATATGCTTCGATGCCAGGGAATTTGTGAACAGTGTGTGGTGTATCAAAATACTCTCGCCACAGGAAGTGCAACAAATGGGCAAACGACGGGGAGAGTTTCTGAATTCTACCCCAGTTCAGAGGCTCGCAAATGGCAGCTGTGATGACTTCACAAACCGGCAGGAGTCAAGAAATTTGAGCACCTCTATAGCATCTGTGGGGTCTTTGGAATACTGAAACAGTTTAACCAGTTAAGATACCACCCCACCCAATTCCTGTAATATTAGGGTCGCTTCAAACCCGTCCAGAAGTGGGAAGTCCTACCTAATCCTAGTTTTAAGTCTTATATGTAAGCTTATTACTGTAATTAGAAGATACCCTTTTTTGTTCCCTTGTTTTTATGGTACCGAATATACACAGTTCGTAACTAGTAGGCCACCAATATTTTATGATAGTACGCATTCTGTTTCAGTTGTTTAGCGGTCAAATTTACGATGAGCCGAAGGTTGCTGTGGCCTGTGGATGAGCATGACATTAGTGTGCCATAATTTGACCTTTTATGGGTTGTTGTGACATGACATATTGGGTTTAGACAATCAGTACTGTGCTGTAGGTTCCAGTCTCATGTGACGGGTCCTTTACGATAAGGAGGGGCTTGAAAGCAACTTTCTATGCTTGCATTAATGCAATAATGGACTCTGCGTTGTTAGGTTCGTGGTTGTGGAAATTATTATAGCCCTGAAGAAGCCATACTTGGTTTCCAATTTGGGTAGACCTGAAAGCACGTAGAGTCAATCACTACCTGCTATAGGCTGTGTAAGTTTGGGCCAGTCTTTCCAAGTCACAGTAAAGGTTCTTGCTTTGCCCTGCACCTGTTGAATCAGTCCAATGTTTCATCATCGTTGGAATGAGAAAACAGGAAATGTCTTGTCAAGTGTGGGTGAATTTGGTTGAGTTCAGTGGGAGTTGATATGGCACGTGAGGCACGGGCTTTTCAACAGTGGCAGTACATTGTAGTGGTTTAATAGGAAGCTCCAACCATTGAAAGTGAAAGAGGAGAAGAATTTCAGACTTACTTTTGGCGTGGGACTGGGTCTACGGTAGTCAGAGATAGAGTCACTGTATAAAGTTAAGATATGACTTGAAAGTTTTTTATGTTTTGGTTAAGGATAATTAGAATTTTGTTGAGAGGAGTGGAATGGTGACAAGGCAGGGCACTATATCAAACAATTCCAAAAGCCCTTTATTTTCAAGTGGGAGGAAGAAAAGCACAAAACTTTTCTTTGACCTCTAGTCTCGTGCACGGCACCGTCAAGCACAAAATGATGGCCGCATGAGTTGCCCTACTTGCTTTTCTTCCATCAATCCTCATTAGATGAAAGGTCCAAGCAGGTCATTGGTTTAAATCATCAACCTTAGGCATATGTTGGAGCAAGTGACTCCAGCTGCACATGCTTGAAAGAGTCGAGCTTTAGTTAGATAATGAACTATTCTTTATGCTGTTTTTTAGGAAGTTTTTCACTCCATCTTGTAGCAGATTTTTCGGCAATTTGGTTATATTTCTGCCGTATAAATAACTGATGTTGAGATCAATAAAAGATATCAGTTTTCCCTTTTATATTTGTTCTTGACTCTACTCAAAACCAACGGCACAGCTACGACCCTGAGCTGCTAAAAAAGCAGATGATTTGTAGCTGAGGGTCCCAAGTTAAAGCTCGGCTTCAACAACAGAGCGTGATTCGTGTGAACCACAGTGAGAAAAAGAACAAAGTATGCACACACAAAAAGGAGTTTGATACAGAAAAAGTGAAAAAGTATAGGAAGTTAAACCCTTCATTATTATTCTTCCAGGTTACATCTACATAATTAATTACGGTCTGAATTCAAATAGGAAGTAAGAAATTAGTGTTGAGGTTATCAATCACTTCCACTCATCCAACTTCGATTGGTAACCTCTCCTAGCCAAGGAGAAGTTTGCATTCATTAATCCTGTGAATCAATCTTCAAAATCAAAAGAAAATTGAACCTCCTTGGTGAGTACGAGTACAAACAACTTCAATACTTGCCTCATCTTTTGGACATTCACAAGTCAAAGTTAGGTACATATAGTCTTTCTTGTTTTCCTTTAATCAAATAACCTTGGTGTTTTGACCCAAAAAAAAATTAACCTTGGTGTCTATACCCCCAGTCTGCTCAGCTTTCTTGAACAAGGTACAAAGGCCAACAGCTCCAAGATCATTCAAACAATGGGTCATTAGTACAATCAAATGAATCTAGTTCTTGAAGTTGATCCATCGCATAATAAGCAACTTCATCTTATGGGGTCATCAAGGAAATGATACAAAAAAGGTTCCAATGAGAACGTTGAATTTACAAAATTTTGACAGAACGAGATGCATCTTTGTATCCGTATAAGACAAGAAATTTTTTGACGAAGTGATAGGCTTCAGATCTGGATCACTGAGGACTTGAGCTGAATTGCTTTTGGGTTGTGGTTCCTAATGGATCTGCGTGATTCCTCATGTCTAAAAGTCTTTAAGCTTGTCAAGTAGTGTCGGGGGTTGTCTCCAATGTAGGATATGATATCCGATGATAAAGTTAAGTGTAGGTTTGAGGTATATTATGTAATAATTGACGAGACATATCCTACTTGAGATTCACGTAATTAAGAATTTGCGGCTTATTGACATGACTCAAGATCCCTAATTTACTTGCCAGGCTTGGAGCACTGCCCATATTCTGATGGGAGGCCTCGGAAAGCAGAAGGTTCTCGGAATCTTGGTCTTCAATATAAACCCAAGGATCCCTTCTTTAGGCGCCTCATCTTACTTGAGACAAACCTGCATTCTTACTAGAAAATAAGTCTACCATCAGTTTGTGACTCCTGACTAGTAAAATCCTTTCTAAGCATGTGACCTGCTGTAGCTGTCTTCCGATATATAATTATTCTGTAGTGTGTAACTCACAACCTGCAAGACTAAAGCCTTGATATTATGCATGGATCAAGTTGTATGAGTTTACGAGTAGTTTATAAAACTAGGTCTGGAGAGCGATTTATGGGAGCAGATCGTCTGTTGCTACTCTGTTCGATTTGTTTTTATCCATCTAATTTTTTTTCTTTTCTATTTTCCTGTTGTATGTTTGAGTTTTTGCTTGCTTACATTAATGAAAATTAGGATGGCAATCCCATTTTTATGTTGGAAATTTCCTGCAGACCGCACTAATTAATGTTGCTTCAAGTCTGAATCAGTCTAGGCATGGGCTGAAGTGCTTCTAAGTCGCCCTTCCAATGGGTCTATGTGAGTCTTCAAGTTTAAGAGTCTCTAGGCCCGCAAAACAAGGTTGTCTCTCCGACGTTAAAGATTTCAGTAATAAAATTAGGACCAAACAGAACAATAATTGATGTTTTTGGGCTCGTATCATGTTTTTCAAGTGGTTCATTACATGAAGTTAGAAGTAATTTCACAGACCTTGATTTATATTCATTCAAGTAGAGTTTGGTCTTGTGTGAGAAAGATTGATAACATTGAAAATGATCCACCAACTTTCACATAATAGCTTACAAACTGAGGTCACTCAGCTGAAGACACGATTGGGCTTACATACACAGCAAAATACTCCCTGGATCTAACGCGAACGGAAACGCAAGTCAAGGGACGCCAATTTGACTCAACGAGAGGCTGAGGTTTTTACTTTTTCCCGGTTTCATGATAACCAACCACAACACATGTAATGGGATGTCGGCATTCGTCCATTTTGACGAATAAACTCCGCTTGGGCTGCAGTTCTTTCTGCATCTCGGTTTTTTCTGGCTTCAGCCGCTGCTCTTTTTTCATCCGATTTTTGTCGTGTTAAGCCAATCTTCTTTACCATTCTGGCTTGAGCTTGAGCTCGCATCTGTTCCACTTGGGCCTGAGGAGAGAAACATTCTAGTTATATATGGTCAATTTTGCTCATAAACTGCAGTCTCACCAATCATTCACAAGTAACAACTTCTTGTAAAGCAAAGGCTTAAGAGAAATCACATTCAGGTTTTAAGAACCACAGAAGTTTGCTTAGTGTTACAATCATTACTTAGCTGGTTTTTATCTTAATCAGTAACCACTGAGATTGTCAATTTTATAAATTCTGGGACTTCAACAAATGGGATCCCCCTGTCTTTGATGTAGCTAATGTGTCATTTTTTTCCACGGAAAGCGTATAAAATCACCACCAAAATGAAAATAAGTACCTCTACTCTCCTCATCTCGGCTTCTAGCTTAGCCTTTTGCTGACTTTCCCATGCTTGGATTTTAATTTCTTCGCGCTTATATCTGAAAAGTATTACACCACTCAGCAAATTAAATTGTAGCAAGTTAAAATAACATGCTTGATACAGTAATGCAATACTCTTAAATCTACATTTTGAGTATGGAAAAACCTTGCCATGTGTTTGGACTTTTCAGCACCCTCCCAAGCGGCAGCACGTTTTTCAAACTCAACTCTCTCAAACTTCTCAACATCATTAGCTACAACAGGAGATGTATTCTTTTCCCGATCATCTTTACTGGCCCAAGCAGCAATATTCATCTTCCCAAGCTGGACTCCAAGGGCTACAATCTCTCTCCTTGTCTTTAATTTCAATTCTTGCTCAGTCAAATCCTTTCTGACATTCTCAGAGCCACCTTTTGAATGATTGTTCATATTGTGCTCCACAGGAGTTGATGCCGGTGCCCCTCTTCGGGGAGTAGATGGAACAGAAGAAGTAGGGCTGCGGAGGGGAGTTGTTGCATCAACAGGTGTAGCGCTCCTCGAAGGTTCTTGACTAGGAACAGGGGTCATTTCTGTTCCCATGTCTCTCATACATACTGATCTTAAGACAGGAGCAACTGCAAGGTCATTATATTAAATCATCAGCTTCAAATATGATACTTGTAAAGTAGACAATATAAAAAAGTCGTATAATGCAAATACTCCATTATGTGGGGCAACTTTAGATAGTTATATCAAAATTGCAGGCAGTTATTGAACCCAAATCAAATCTGTTAACATCATACCAAAGGACAACTATCAAATCTATGTTGCATCTAAACTGTATTGGAGCAGATAATAGAATGAAGGGTTTGGGGGAGTATACATTAGTCCGAACAGATGGAACTCTATCGGAATGTTTGGACTAAGGTACAATCGCACAAAGCATTCGCGCTATTCTTGCATGTTGAGAGTTTAAGGGCGGATGACCCCATATAACAAGCCTACAGTGTGGAGATAGGGTTGGTCCCCAGACACATAATTTTCTTGCCTGATGGAAGTAAATATCTAAATGATATAAGCAATAACCTTTATGGTGGCAGTTTTCAATGTGTGGGCAACATTACAATGACGTAGCAAAGGAAGATACCGATCCCAGACACAAGGATGAAGACTGCTTGACATTTTTTGATATCTTTGTGAGGTACATCAACTATATATCACGAATTCTAGTTTTAACATTGCCTTTGATAATCTTCCATATCAAAAAAGAATACTGTAGCAAAATCTACAAATTGTTTCAAGCTTCTTTTCCCTTCTTTCTGGTTTAATATGTTTTTCCTGGATAATATATCCCAGATTAACTCCTTGAAATGGATATATTACATTCAAATGAAAAGAAAAAGAAAACAGAAAATAGAAAACAGAAGCTTCCATGAGGAAAATTTACCTGTTGTATCCTCGGATGACCCTTTTGTACAAGATAATTCTCTTTGATTAACTTCCTTCAAATCTTTACTCTGAGTACACTGATCAAGTAGTGTATTCCCACCATACGCTTGACTAGGGATCGGGTGAGACCCAGAGGGAAGAAAAGAGAATTTCTCTAGAGCAGCCTGTGAAGCAGGCTGACAAAAATCTACACGCTTAGTCTCTGCCATCCTGCCAATCGATGAAGTGGGATCATGATATGCCAAGTCTGGAGTAATCCTCACCATGTTTGACACTGGCATCCGATTACCGTGGTTATGCAAAGCATTTTTCTTAGCATAATTAGGCTGTAAATTCTGCCTATTCATTATCCATTTCTCAGCGTCATTCCACTTAGATGGCATGGGCCTTGAAAATGATCGTCCGAGCTGATTATGTACTGATCTCTCTTTGTGAAACTCGAAGCTAGATGAACTAGCATTGCTATCATAATCAAGATTCTCATCTTCAAGAGTTCTCACTGGATGAACTGCACTTGAATTACCACCTTCAACTTTTGAGAACTGTTGCATTTTGACTCGCCCCATGTCACCTGTTTCCTTTGGCTGAGAAAGAACTTGGTTCTGTTCTACCACAGGCTCCTCGGCCACGGTCACCGATGAAACTTCTGTGCTGGAAGCGGCAACTGAAGAGTACAATTCCATATGCATCCAAAGTTCGAAAAAAAAAGTTAATTATCTACAGTTGGTGCAGGCTAAAATCTAAATAAAAACACAAATCCCATAATAAAAAGAAATGAACTCGCACTGTTAGTCTTGTTATGCAAAATAGTATCACTATCCTTCAGTAATTCAAATGCAGTTGAAAGGTCATTATGCACGAACCTTCCTCATCAAAATCTCCACTTTCAGAGGTTAACAAACTATTCTTGACAAATTCGTTATCCTCAAGCTTGGACGGGGATGTTCTCGCAGAATTACTGTTTGATCCATCTTTTTTTCTGTTGTTATGAGGTCCTATGAGCTTCATCCTGAGCTTGCTGGGAGAAATTATGCCAGTCTGCAAGTGGGTATAACAAGATGGAGAAAGAGTATAAAAGTTACAAAAAGAAAAAAGCATCGTAAAATGTTTCATCCATGGCTTCAGAGATAATAATTTTTTTTTAAAAAAAGTTATGCATTTTGTAGCAAACCCACTGAAAATAAAAAGTCATTTAGATCCCAATCAAGAACCAAAAACTTCTGACCAACGATTCCTTTGAAAATTCACTGGAGGCATTTCGCTCAATACTAAATAAAGACAGAAGGGAAAATCTTCTTAAAAAAAAATTATAGCTTTTAACAGAGGAAACCAACCAAGGGAACCTCGAATTTTCAACTTTTATGGAACAGACAAAAGACACTTGGAAGTAAAAGAACTAACAGAACAGTATTATTAAAAACTGAAAGTGGAACACAATTATTGCAGAAACCCTGTTGATTACCAACCCAGAAGGCAATTCAAATCACTTTTAGCAAAGCCGCTCTTTGCTCACTAGACATAGAAGCAGGACAAAACATACCCAGAAAGAAACAAGAACCCAGAAATGCAGCCGGTAAACTCGATAGAACAATAGAAACAATCTGAAACATAAAATGAGTCATCTGATTCCCAGTCAAAGCTGGGTTCTTCAGAAAAAAACAAAAGCTGAAACGATACCTGAACTTTGTGTATCCGCTCGTACTCCATTAGATCTATCTCTCTCTCTGGCCACTGTTTGTACTCTTAACAATGCATATGGAGCAGAGCCAAACACAAAGAATCCTCTCTCTCTCTCTCTTCACAAAGAAGAAGAAGAAGAAGAAGAAGAAGGAGAAGAAGGTGGCAGGGGGTGAATCAGAGGATCCAGTATTAGCTTATCAGGGCTGTACCCTACCTCTGATATTACCACATTATCCGTTGGGCCCACATTTCCAGTGCCCCCAAAAACCCCGCCTTAGAAGGTTAATTTGTTTGACTGTGAGCAGGCGAGGAATTGACGAGTTATTGAAAATCGAAAACTTACATAGTCTCTAGTCTCTCTCCTCATAATAAAGACAAAAGGCAATGAGGGAAATGATTAAAGAGAGAGAGAGTGAACAGAACAAGAACAGAACATAACAGAACACAGAATGCTTTGTTTAGTAAGTTTGAAACTGTTTCACTTATGAGTAATACCTGTCACTGTCCATCAATCACTCTATTCACTTTTTTATTTTATTTGCTAATTAATTTTCAAAAGAATATTTCACTATAAAAAGTATGCTATCTATCATATTATGTCTTAAAAAAAATATTAAAACACTAATTTGATATATTAATAATATTTAAAATTAATATTTATTATGTAATTTAGTAAAATTTTATTGTTTTAATTAAGAAATATTTTGTTATATTCGTTTTATTTAATCTTTAATACTGTAATCACATCAATTCATAATTAAGGGATCGTCAAATCATATGATTTTTTTTTTTTCTAAAACGGAGAAAGTGTTGGCTTTCCTCAATCATTTGTCCATGCCCACCACTTCTCACCATATGCACGATCAAATCTCGTCCAGATTGCTTCCTTCCACCATCATTTGAGAAACTGCTCACCTATTCGCATGACATATGCTTCAGGATTTGTTTAAATTATAAATTATTTATTAACAGGATGGTTTGACTTTGACCGGTAAAATCAAATGCCATGTTCTTCTTACTAAAAGGTTGGTTCTACCTTCTGTTAACTTTTATCTTCACATGTACAAAAGGAAAAGGAAATGTCGTCTAACTTATACAAAATTCCAGCTTTGACATAAAATCAGTTCTGGTGTTGGAATATGGAGAGTCGGAGCCACTGAGGCAAAGGGCTCCAAAGACTCAAACCATATAGAATAGGAAGGAAGGAAGGAAGGAAGGAAGGAAGCAAACTAACATTCCTGGAACTTAGCAGTCAAAGATAGTTGGAGACGGAGGGAAGGTGACACAGCCACCAATGCTTGGTTAATGTGTGAACATAAATGAATTAACAGTGTCAGAGTGCAAAAGGGTTCAGAATTCTATAATGTGACCCTTTGCCTTGGTCTTATAACCTATTCCCTATGCTCTATTCATATTTATATTTGAGTCTTCAACAAATCCACTGCATTTAATATATCGAGCAGAGGATTGTGGGACAGAGATAGGACACTTCCCGTGAGATTTCTCAAAACCAAAGGTATGGAACTTGCTGAAAAGAGGAGAAAGAAATAGCTGGACTGGATTCACCTATGCTATGGTAATGTTCTTGACATGGAATTCCGTAAAACAAAATATGTTATCTACCCTCTAACGAAAGGACGTTGGTTTAACATGAAGAAGATATTATAAATGAGTGAATTACATACATGGTACATTTGCTTATTTTTGCTATGTTATTGTTGGAGGAGACATAAACAAACATTTATAATCAACTCCTACGATATAATAAAATGGACAACCTAGAGGCACACTACTTACACTGGTTTTTGTCCCACTCCTTGCCCATGGAATTGGAGGGTTCAAAACCCAATAATGGAATTTAAGAAGAAGACTTAATCCAATGGAAACCTCCGGGAGAAGTAGACTGCCGAAGTTACTTCCCAAAGTTTCTAGGGTGGGTTCGTTCCAAAACTCGATGCACAAAATTACAATGAAGCCGACCCTTTATTTTTTGGGGGGCAAAACCAAAAGGTCCTTTTTTCTAGGATTCCATAGAAAAGATACATAGACATGGTGATCTCTGATTTCTATTATTGCGTAATACTCAAAAGAAGGGCCTCATTCAATTGATGATTTTACTAAAATATAGTATCATGTGAACCAACACCAATAAAATGGATGATTAAACTACAACTTAAAGAGT
>JAOQMQ010000002.1:30960504-30971953 GCA_027563845.1 Erythroxylum subrotundum
TAAAATCATTTAATAATAAATAAAATGGATGATTAAACTACAACTTAAAGAGTTAAAATCATTTAATAATAAATAAAATGGATGATTAAACTACAACTTAAAGAGTTAAAATCATTTAATAATAAATAAATTGGCTTAAAAGTTGTCAAACCCCACCATCTACAATGCCAAACACTATCTTATAGTATGCTTTAATCTAATGGCTCCAACCCCAACACACCTTTTCCCTCAGTTAAAGCGCATTATCCATTGAACGTTGTATTATCAAACTCAAAACCCTAGGCGAATTATCTAATGAGGGTGTGGGGGTCGGCTAGTCTCCCATATTATCATTTATGTGACCAAAAACATTCTTTTTTCATACATGAGAAATGTGATATCATTAAGTAATGTCCCAACCCCCAACTCTGAACTGTGGCATTTTAGCTAGCCCTACTCACATGGCGTGTCCTCTTGTCGCCATTCCCTGTCCTCTGTTAGGTGGATAATTGCCTCTGGTCAGAGCTTGACCCACTGGTGACTGGACCCTCTCATGTGAAAAACAATAGATATGAACAGGTTGACTACCCTATTCCTTTGACCACATTTTCCACAAGAATCTTAGTACCATTGCACGACGGAGGCGGTTGTCTGGTTAGTAAAATCATTCAAATTGGGATGTAAAGTCTTGGCCTCGCTTGGAGTTTTACGCTAAATTGGTGGCAAAACAATTGGTGATAAAAATTAGTGTTGGCTTGGGACACAACACAAGTTTTTAGTCTTCAGATATCCATTTGGAACGCCGTGAATTGGACTTGCATATTGCAAACATTCTTCCATTTTACATATGGTGTAAGAAATAAGAAACAAAGTAGAGAGATTCTGAAAAAAGCTTCTAAACTGGAGTCTTAAAAGTACAGCTTCGTTGTGATGGCAATCGTTAGCTGTCCATATATCGTAAATATACGGGTCTTTTGTCTTCACCAATATTTGTCTACCTACTGTGAGGGATAGACTATAAAGATGAATATTGATGATGGCTTTGATAAGCAAAATAGGTCATTTTCTAGTTTAGATGAATGATACCAAAATAATTTCTTAACGACTCATGCATCATGTAATTTCTTTATAAATAAAAGAAAAGCACATTTCAACAACTGCAGCTAGCTAGCATGCATAATACTTTGTGTCTCCACTTCTTTATGTCCCTAACGAAAAGATTCAAACTTGAGACTACCTAACTTAGACTAAGACATGCCAAAGTAACAACGTACTGTTGAAAGGGAGACGAATTTGATTTTAGAGGGAATACTATACTAATTAGGTTGATAGGACTCATCAGTTACACGAGGGTTTGACTAGAATGGCATTGCCATATTTTGGCTTGGCTTCTATGATGGGTCCCTTGGATTGGACAACGTAACCCAAATCTTTTCAAAGTTTTGGCTTGTAAAGTCGTATTTTTCGCTCGCTCTGTACAATTACAATCAATAGGTTACGGTCAATGTCGGTTCGTTCGTTAGGTAGCACTGCATGCCACTATCGATCCAAACATCTCATCATTCTCCGCCTAGCTCACGCTTCCAACGAAAGTTATGCATTAAAGAGGGAGGAGAGTTTTCTTGGATAGAACTCATTAAGTTTTTGAAACAACCCAACATTTTATATATTTTGATGGATCACATCATATTCATACCCGTTAGTTCTAAGTTTGACTGACATTTCACTCTTTTAAATCACAACTCATCCGTTTATTTTTCAACATCTGTTGGTTTGGACCTTCATAATTAATTTGAACTGTTGTTAATCCAAGTGGTGCACACGACAATATGCTTATGCTATTTGGTTTTGGCTCAATTCTGTTAACTGATTACTGTAATAAAAAGTAAAAGTAGCGGCTTAATGTGATTGAAAAGCTAATTAAAGCGAAACTAGTGGCTTAGTATGATTGGAAAGCTAATTCAGATTGTACAGAGTGAGACCAACTTAATTGATTTTATATATTCACTAATACATCCTCTTAAGTGAAAGTCCTTTGAGCTTGAAACTTGCATAGGCTCACTCTATCTTGTGCTAAATAATAAGTGAGTGGTAGGATTTGAACTCATGACCACTTAGTGACAAAGTCTCTGATATTATATTAAGTGACCGTTTCACCACAATAGCTCAAACTTAATTGATTTTATATATCCACTAATAATAACAAGCACTGTTGCCGATTGACGAGGGGTCGGAAAAGGGACCTAAGACTCGAAACCTACTAGTTTACTTGACACTGTTACTTACAAACCATTGAAGGGTTTCACTTTGGTTAGAAAACGAATCAACTTAGAGGAGAGTAGAAGATAGATTGTTTATTTAAAAAGGGAAAGAAGGCAGGCCCCGATTTCGTAATAATATAATAGCCTTTGTCCAAGAAGAAAAATGAGAAAAGAGCCCATTTCTGTCATCGTATGTATACATACACTCTCCAATCTCCATGCCAGAGAATATCACAACGTACGGTACAACCCTTTTAATTTAATTAATTTTTCCTCATGGATATCTTGTCTTCTACAGATTAGTTGCAATTGTAGTCGTGTGTCCTTGGATGGTTTAATCGAATGTGCATAGACTCGTTTATGGAAGGAAGATTGTTGAGATTTTACAAGTAGAATTCTGTTATGGAGTTGAGTTGTCTTTCCAAAACGTCAGTCTTCTTCAAGTCCACCCCAGATATTTGCAATAAAAAGCAACCATAACTGATCGGAATATATACTTCTTTCCACGTTTCTAACATTTTTAAGAAATTAATTATGATTATTGTTTAAAAAGATTAAAAAAAACAAGTTTTAGTGAATTAACTTTCTTGGTTAATTTAGGTTTTAGAATAGTGCTCAAATATTAAGAAAAATTGTATGTCTATTATGCAATTTTTTTTATTAAACTCTATTGAGAATAATGACATTTTAAATTGACCAATATCTTATAAACTTTAATGGAACATGAAAGATATATGACAATATCATAATAGCATGATGCAAGAGGTTGCATAAAGTAGAGCTGAAAGGTATATGTCTTTGATAGAATTGTTTCACTCAATTTAGTATACTAAAACCATAAATATGGACTAGGTACTTACTAGAGGATGATAATAGTTATCATTAGAAAAAAATTAACTGAATAATTTTCCTTGCAAATACATGATATAATATACATTATATATATTTCAAATTCATACTTTTGATTATTTGATATTAAATTTAGATTCAACATTACTATAATATTCAAGGCATGATAAAAAATAAATTGTTGAATAAAGGTAGTTGATTCCAATATTATGTAAATAATTTATATGTTTTGGATCCAAAGAATACTTATGCTTATCATAAGTGGAAAGGATAAAAAGTAAGATAACCAAGACCATCATTTTCTGTCATGTTACTTAAATCTATATAATGAGAATCATAAAGTTATAAACACCCCTTATTCATCTTATTTTTCATAACTAGTTGTCTAAGTATTTTTGTCATTGTCCTTGCTTCTCCCACCATTATCTATAAGCTACAGTTGCAAAAGATGGCAGACAGAAAGATGCTGGGTGGATCTGAAATTAGCAACATCATATTATCATTTCTTATCAATTTTTGGTTCTCAAGTGGAAGGCAAAAAGATGCAAAATTTGGTAGAAAATAGTTGACAAACCTCTGAGTTGTAGAATTTTAATGGCCAGCTCTGGTTATCAATAGCTTCCATAGTAATTTCAACATGGGAAAGACTAAAACGAAGGCAAACTAGCTCACATCAACCACCATCTTATCTATTTCACATATATTAATATGTTCAACAGAAGAATGTCGGGCAACTTCTCGTAAGACCCCTCCATCTCCTCCACCAATTACCAAAACCTGCAAAACAAATGAAAAAATGAGGGAACAAAATGAAGAAACTTTATAGTCAAGTTTTCCAATAGCAAGGTCTTCAGAAAATTGAACCATGTCAGCAAGTTACTTTCAACAAGTTAGAATAATAAATAGGTACTTTGTCTGTTGGTAAATTTTTAACACTCCTGACTTCAACTCTTCTCCCATATATTTCATAATCCTCGAGGTCTGATCTTGAAGTGTCCAATTACAATATGATCTCCCTAAAGGGAATCTTCATGCATGCTACTCCTTGGCTCTAAAGTACAAAGTAAAGTTCTAAGGAGTGGTCATGGTTTGCAATCACAAAAGTTAGCAGTTGCTGATCATGTTATTATACTATAAATTGCAAGCGTTATAGTATGGATTTTTCTTCAAAAGCACTATATCCCGTTGGAAATTTTGTAAAACATAAGGTAAGAGCATTGTGGTTGGATGTTAAACCAACCCTCTTGGCCAACCAAATTGAAGCAATCCAAAAACCCAGTTGATATATATTTCAAACAATCAAAACAATACTAATGTGATGTTTCGTTCTTGTAAACGTTACCGATTATTGCAATAGCTCTCTTAAACACCACCATGAAAGAAAAAAAGCATCAAGATTGCCAAAGATTGTTGAATTGGAACACTAAAACTTACACATAAACCTAAGTTCACTGGGTTGGATATTTAAGAGCTCCATCGCCATGACACTTTCTCTAAAACCCCAGAAAAAAAACACACACACACACTGAAGCGAAGAGATTAGAGTGTGGAAATCATATCAAAACCAATAAAAAAACAAAGAATGAAACAATCGTAGAATCTAACCAAGTATTCAAAAGGCTTCAGCTTGAGCTCGAGGGAAGAGAGAAGGAGATAAGAGGATTATGAAAGAAGGAAAAAGATTTGGTAGTTAAGACTTAAGAGGAGAAATCGTTGTTGGGGCGTTGGTTACGGTGCTGCTCCGGTGATGAGCAGATCCCGTCACGTGAGAAGGAATAACCTTGGTTTGGGGTAATAAGCTAATTACCCCGAATGCTGCTCTACAACAGCTTCTTATTTTTACCTGGTTGAACCCAACCAGTCAACTACTAAACAAATTTAACAGTTGTTTGACGAAGTCAAATAGATCAGCTAATTTTTAGGTGATCAGCTATCATCCAAATAAGGCCTTAGATTGTCAAGAAGTTGGTACTTTTGATATAACCTTCTACACGCTAATAGTAGAGTTCTTTCAATACATTAGCAGCTGAATAGTGAACGACTATAATCATTACGGTAAGCCAATTTCAAAAACAAAAAAAGAAAACGGTAAAAAAAGAATCAAACTTTACGATAAGATACGAATTTTGGTCCATACTTTGTTTTGATTTATGCATTAATAGTATTATAGAATTTAGTAATCGTTCACTGTTATTTTGATCTTACCCCAATTTTCTAATATAAATAGTTACAAAACTATCATCTCTAATAATCTATTTCCAAGTAAGGTGTTTTTGGTGTTCAAAAGAATTTTATAAATATTTGCATTTTACGAAGCACTATAAAACAAGCAGTAAGCCAAACAAACCTACTCGCAGATATAGCATGATTACTTTTAACTCAACAGGGCTTGTTAATTTCATCACGCAGACATGGTTCCATTGAACCAAACCTACAGATGGCCAAAAAAAAAAAAAAAAAGAGCCCCATATTTTCATTTCTCTAATCAGTGTAGTACTTATATAAGATAAGAGCAGAGTCTCTTATTTTCTTTTCTTATTGTTGGATGAGTGCCTGATCTTTTGCTTTGCCTCCTTCTCCATTTTCCATCATCTGATTTGGAGGTACTTGTTGGTAGCTTACTACATTTTCGCTACTCACATAGACTACTCGAAAAATGTCATACTTAACGTCGAGAGAAAATGGTTCAAGATAAGGTATCATGGAGGCCCTGTAATCTGTATTTAGAATCCATGAATAGCAATGTTGGAGTGACTTCCAAGCATAAAGACAAAGAATTCTAGGAGTGTTTTGGCTCTTCAAACAAACCCCAGAAGTAGCACCATCCATCTTGAAGAACCAAGATTTGAAGATCGCCAAGTTTGCATAAGAGAGCTCTTTAAAGTTGTTCCCAGATTGTGACAGCAATGAAATGATAGAAACTGCGTCTCCAGTGGAGAACTTTGTGGCGGAGAAGCCGTTTCTTGACTCTCCGGCGTAGGCGTCAAAGAAGCAGTATTCATGCAATACGGCCATGTTTGATGTGTTTGCTAGCATAGGGAGCTGATGATAATACATGAGAATGAGTTAAGAAGGTTACCCAGTTGCATGTAAAGACTTACCTCATCTAATAATCCTAGCATATATATGCAGTGATTCTCATAGTAAGAACTGGCCTAAAGTTTCATAAATAAAATTGTTATTACACAAGTGATCAAAGAGCTATTGTGGTAGCTGATGAACTGCTGAAAGGGAGAAAATTGATCCAGCCAAGAAAATTGCATACTTACAAGGGCAGTAGTTAAGAGCTCTTTATTTTCACTAGATCTCTTCATCCATGCTCCGCACCAGAGGATCTGATGAGAAAATAATTCTATCAATATCTAGTATTCCTTTTTCACTGGGAAGCAGCAGCTATTAAAGGACGGACATGGGATCGAGAAAAAGAAAGTTTGTGGATGATAAGCCAACTATGGCTGATATGATGATCAGCCATAGGAGAGGAGTGATGATAATAAACCAAATTAAAAAGAAAATGGAACGAGCAAAAGAGAAGTCTTTGAAGTGTTAAAGTGACTCTACCACATTTCCATGTATGCTCTTCAATATAGAACTTTGAACACAGCCCAGAGATTGAGTGCAGGAACATAAGTGTCTGAGAGCCTCAATAAGCTGATCAACAACCACGACTGTTGGCTTGAAAACGAAGAAGCTCACATCCAAATTCCGGTTGTTAAAAGGAACAAAGAACGCCATGTCGATCCTTAATTTGTAGCTTCCCTTCCTTTTGTTGCTTTTAAAATGAAAACCGAGGACAGGACCTCTCTCTCCTGTACTTAAGATGTTAGTCTGATTGGTTGCATATTATAATTAATTAGCGTATGGATGAGAGAGGAGAAACTTCTATGGTCTTGTGCACTTTTTTCAAACATCTTTTTGTAAGAATTCAAGTAAACAGAATTAAGGAGGCATTATTGACAGTGATATATATTGGAAATTCCCAATATAAATAGTATCTAGGACTTGACCCAAAACACGAATTGCGACTCGTAAGAAATTTCAAACACATGAATCTGATTTCGTGTTTGCTTCTATTTTTTTTCTTTTATATAGTAATTTGTTGAAAGTTAAAACTTAAGATTTTGGATCAAATTGTACTTATAACTTAATTATTTGGATAGTCTTCATATTATTTGAATAAGAATTGTTTAATTAGACCGATGTTTAATAAGAAAAATATATATTCTAAGCTTAAATAAGATGGATTTAGATCATTAGACAGGGAGAAGAGAAGAGAACAAATTGTCTTCTCCTCCCAACAATTGATTCTTTAGGAGGAGGTGTAGGTTTCATGATCATCAGTAGAATAATGTCACCCGGCCCTCTGCTACTGTTGAACTTGAACAGAACTTCAACCTTGCTAATTTCATCAGCTCAGATTAGAGCACACGTCAGGGGTAACGTGGTTTACAAGCTGGGGAACTTCAATCCATATCTGACATTAGTCAAAGTTTTTTGTGAATGGAAAGTCTAAGCTCATGTTGATGCTTCTTCTTACATTCAACTTTTTTGCATATTAATTAATAATAATATTTAGTAGTTATAATATAATGACTAGATCAAACCATTAATTTATTAAGAATATAATTTATACACCAGATCATTCAAATCAAACTTTTACTCCTAGTTATCCTTTATGCTTATCCTTTGTAGTCTGTGCCGACAAACGATCCTTTTCCATGTGTTGTACACGTACGTCATCTACTCTCCTAAATCACCATAAAATATGGATCAAATACTCGATCGGTCCCTGCAAAATATATAGTCTAGGCTTAATTGGACGGATTGAGCTTGAATTGACCGAAATTTATGCTAGATTTAAAAATTTTGATTATAAAGATTTTTAGACTTTAAATCAAACTTAATCTAATCCGAAGAAAATAATATTATTTTATTTTAAAAATATTTTGTATTAATAAAATAATATTTAGGATAAAGTTTAATAGTCCAATCTTTTAGAAATTGTCTGGACCAAATTAAAATAAAAACGATGTCCTTTTTCTCAAAAATAATGTTTTTTGTAATAGTGTTTATCAGAACAAATTTGTTACCTTTTCTGCCAAAATTTTGTTGTAGTGTGGATCATATATTATCCAAAGATTTCAAAAACAACAAAGAGACTGAACGAGAGGAGTGGATGGAAGCAGAAGAAGAAGAGAGAATGATTGAAAAAGACCAAGACTAGTTTAGAAGAAGAGAAAACTAGGGCTTTTTTTTTTTATATGAGTTCATTAAAAAAATTTAAAATTAACTAAATTTTATGATTCTAGTTAAAAATTTAAAAAGTAATAATAAAATGTTCAAAATTTCAATTTTTTATAAAAATAATCTGACGTTAATCTATTTATTAACGTTCCTAACAAGGTATACAATGTCAATTTTTTTATTTGTCATATAGATGACACACGAAATTTATTTTTCTCATTAGTTAAATATAAATTTTAAATAAAAATAAATTATGAAAATAACCCATTTTCTCTCCTTTCTCTCCCCAATACTTCTACTGTCACTACGGGATGGTAAAAAAATTACAGAAATGATAAAAGAATTGTAGAAAATGACTACTCGATGAAGCATTCTGCTTATTTATAGTGACTGTAGTCACTTATCACGAAATATAAAAGAGAGGGAAGACAATAAAAATTCCACTTATTGCATCTAATGAGTTTAGTGCAGCTAACAATTTCAGGTGATTATAATTTCAAGAGGAAGCCTCCTTGAGGAAATGACTGAAATGAGTGCATAGGCTCTGCCAATGAGTCCAAATTTGAGCAATACATTAACCAAAGTCTTTGCAGATTAGAAGTTTTTAGCCTTAAGTTGGGAAATGATAGTAAATTTGGACAACGACTAATTTGCAACGAGATGAGAGATATTTTGTTTTCACTAGTCGTCTCAAAGTTTGGACAATCCTCAATCTCTAAAGAGAAACACTTCAAGGAATCACGACATTTAATTGTAACTTTTGTAAAGTATTGAACAAATTGTTATATGTGGAGACTGAACGAAGAGATGTGGAGGGGCCCAAGGACTACTTTAATTAGTTTCCTTCTTCCTGTATTGACTAACGACAAAAACACCTAAAATCTTTTTCTAGGGTTAACATGAGGCAACAAAGAGAGATTTGTGTGTGCCCTGTAATCACCATCTATTCACTCTTGAAAATCTCTAGTGCACTATTTTCGTGGTTTTTCTCCCAGCTCTCGGGTTTCCACATTAAACTTGGTTTTCATTGTTATTGTTATTGTTTTCTTATTTATTCCTGCATTTATTATTGTTGTGCTTGGTGTAATTGGAATTGCCACGATCCCAACAACTGGTATCAGAGTCAGGTTCATTGGCTATATTGCTTGGCAAACAACAATGGAGGATGGGAAGATCAAGATTGAGATGTTCGATAGGAACAACTTCGGGTTTTGAAATATGCAGATGGAGGATTATCTGTACCAAAAGAACTTGTATCTTCCCCTTGACAAGAAACCGAATTTGATGAAGGAAGATGAGTGGAAGGTTCTGGATTGACAAGCATTTGGTATGATTCGTTTGACATTAGCACACAGCGTGGTGTTCAACGTTAAAGATGTGACAACGACGACATGTTTGATGAAGGTCCTATCATATATGTATGAGAAACCCTCGATTATGAACAAGGTATATTTGATGCGTTGTTTATTTGATTTAGAGAAGGTAGATGGTAGTTCTACTGGTGAACATATACATGAATTTAATTTTATTATAAGCCAATTGACTTGGGTGGACATTAAATTTGAAGATGAGGTTAAAGCTTTGATCTTGTTGTCTTCCTTACCTACTACATGGGATACTATTGTAACTGTTGTGAGTGATTTTGTTAGAAAGAATAAACTGAAACTTGATGATGTATATGACTTGATCCTAAGTGAGAATATTAGGAGGAGGGAGTCTGGGGAGTCATTAAGGGGAGCTTACAGTACCAAGAGTAGGGGAGGGAAAAACAACGAGGGAGCAAAGGGAAACCGGGAAGATCGAAGTCTAAGGGGCATAGCAAGTCTAGGAGTAGGTCCAAGATGATGTGTTGGGGTTGTGGGGATAAAGGGCATCCTAAGAAAGAGTGTCCTAACCCAAAGAAAAAGAAAGATAACCGAAAACAACATGATGATAGTGATTCATCAGTGAACTCTACTTCAGATGATGTGGATGACGCTTTGATCCTTAGTGTTGATAGTCCTATCGAGTCTTGGATATAGGACTTTGACGCATTGTTTCACTCTTCACCATGTAGGAAGTTGTTTCACAAGTTTAAGTATAGGAAGTTAGGGAAGGTTTATCTTGCTGATAATGAACATTTGGATATTATGAGGAAAGAAGATGTCATGATTAAGACTATGAGTGGGAGTACATGGAAACTGCAAGATATTAGATTCATTCTGAACTTAAAGAAAAATATGATTTCGGTGGGTCAGCTGGACTCACGTGGTTACAAAATTGTGTTTGGTGATGAGTCTTAAAAGGTCTCTAAGGGTGTCATGGTGGTAGCACAGGGGACCTGCAGAGTGTTCTAACATGGTTGCCACAACAACAGATGATAACACTAAGCTATGGCATAGTAGGCTTGGTTATATGCGCGAGAAAAGGGATGAAAATTTTAGCCTCAAAGGGTATTTTGTTTGGTTTGAAATCAGTGGATTTGCATCTATGTGAGAGTTATGTCTTAGGAAAATAGAAAAACGATAACTTTCACAAAGACCAAGAGAGACTTGAGGGCGGGAGAGGCTTGATTTAATATACACCGATGTGTAGGGGCCCTATAAGGTAAAATCCCCAGGTGGCTTGTAACATCTCGTCATCGATGGGAAGGGTAAAACAGTAATTTGGAACGGGTTAGGAGTAGTAAAAATTGTTTTGGTAAAAATTGTTTTGCTATGTTCATGCATTCATCTATATATATAAATGGTAAATTTTGCACATGTAATGATTGTACATGCATTCATGGCATTTTTCGGTATATGTGTCTCTAATGTGCTTATTGTGAAAAATATGATTTTTGTGCTTGAAAATTTAATTGGAGTGGGCCTTTGGGAGTTTTGAATTTTTGGAGAATTTTAGAAATTTTCTGAAAATTTTCGGGTACTTTTTCGGACTAGGAAAAATACCAAGTGGCAGACTAATTATTTACCGGTAATAGAAATGACTGCCCAATGGCACTGAAAATTTAGATATATGATTTTAGGACTTATTAATTTGAGCCATTAGAAATTGAGGAGAAATTAGAGTGAAAATTGAAGGAACCAAGTTAATGCTCCACAATGGTGACACTTGTCACTTGTTTTAACCATGTATTA
>JAOQMQ010000003.1:12407-25893 GCA_027563845.1 Erythroxylum subrotundum
TCTTTGTTTTGCAGGGATCTCAACGCCGAAGTCATTACCGAAAGCAGTCAACTCATGGATCCAAACGGCAACGTTCAATTCCGTCAGAATCAGGCAGAACCAAGTGGTATTTCAAAGGTCACATTTATCTGCAACGAATTTCAATCTCCATTTCATGCAGATACATTTCTGAAAAGTCTACTTCTACCGTGGTATGTCCACTTTGACCATAAATTTTTCTTTTCTTTTTTAGAATTTATCTCCAAGTTTAATGTCTTATATTTTTGTGTTGCAACATTATGTTATAGGTTTTAAATTGTGATTTGCTTGTTTTAATTCTTTTTTTTTTAAGATGGTGATGATTAAAAATGGTAACGATGTACTTCGTGAACGATTTTGGAGTGCCCATACATATTAGTTTTGTTTAGTATTTAGATTAATTCATTTATATTCCATATGAAATGGAGGGCGATATTGTAGATGAATATTTTAGCTAGAATTTTTTTGCTTTTATATTTTGAATATGCTGAAATGTTGAATTTTCCAAATTCTTATAAACTATATATCATATATAAATGTAATTTTTTTGTCGTTTATATTTGATAGTACGTACACAATTAAGATGTACATTAATATCTATATATTTCTTTTAATATATATATGGATGTTGCCTACATAATGACAAAAGTTTAGTTTTACATTAAATAATATTGATAACGAAAGAATAAATTGTTGTTTTTATTATTACAAATTATTGCCTAAAAATTTCACTTTGTTGCTTTATAAAAACTTAAAAGTGTTGCAATATCTATTTAATATTAGTGCTATAGTTTGAAACTAATGTGTTGGCTTAGTCAAAACTTAAAGTAATATTTTTTATTTTATTGCCTAATTAAAAAATTATGTTGCCTTATATTTATAGTAGTGTTACATCTTGTAATAATATGAATTCTGCTGCCTTAATAAAAAGAGAATAATAATTGCACTTATAACTACGTTTTTATTTGTTGCTTAAAGTATTTTTTTGCCACAAGAGGCCAATTAAATCAAAAATGCCTGTCAGAGACTTGCACAAGTGGTATCCCTTAAACTACTGCATGTTTCTCTGGAATTTTAACTGCCATTTCTGTTATAGTTCCTTGAAGTTTTGTGCCAGCTGCTAATATCATCTTTAAATGTGCCAACAGTTAAAAACATACATTTTGCTGCTTCAACAGTCAATAGTTAGATCCAACAAATGAGTCTTTTTTTATCACAGAATTCTTCTAATTAGGGAAAGTATTGAATACCAGAAAGAGACACGCCACCCTGAAAATTCCAAAGACCATAAAACTAAGGGCTTTAGCTCAATACAACCAAAATTATAACACAAGAAAGTGAAAAGAAGACTAACCATGAACATTAAAAAGTAGAAAGATCACCTGAGAGCTGCCGAGAGACGGAGATTTTGGGTTCACAACAGAAGCCTATTTGACCAATCCAACACTCTATATATCTATGTAACGATGTTTAGAATAAAAAATAAAAAGGAAAAAGAAATGGAGGAATAATTGTAAAAAAATGTTGGATTAAAAATATATTTAGTGAGTTATAAAGATGGTTTTATTCATGATCACCGTACGTGTATGTTTAATTTGGTCGTTGACTATGAGTTTGCAAGTACAATACAATGAGTATCTTTATTTTCTTTTGTTGTTCTCAAAGCTCAATCTCGTTGGAATAAGTAGCTAGGTATTGATGAACTAACGGTGATGGCAAATAGTGATACTCTCTTTAAATAACAAGCAAAATAAAAATAAGAAGAAACGATTTGTTGTAAAAATAATTAATTAAAACATAAATAACTCAAGAGTACGAAGAAATAACAAAACAAATGGCCTTTTATTCATTATCACCATATATATATATATATATGAGTGTCGGATGAATATCATTTACCAGTCTTGTCTTAATTGAATTTGCAAATACAATGACCACTTTCCTCTCCCTCTCTCACTCAGACTCTTGTTGTTCTTTTTTTTTTCCCCCTCTCAATATCTCTCTCTCTAACCTTGAAGCTGGCATAAGTAGCTACTATAGAACTAATGCAAATAATGATAATACTCTCTTTAAATAACGTAAGAAGGTGGCTTGGGCAAGCCCTTGACCACACCACAGAGCAAAGCATTGTCGGGAATGTTGTACTCATCCCTGAGAGAGCGTTCTGGAGATAACACACTGATATAGAGTTGTTGGCCAAGGTAGGTCCTTTCCCATATCTCTGATCTCAGGTTCCACATTCCAGCATTATCGAATGTCAGTAGAATTGCTGCCCATGATTTTGGGAATACCGGCACTGTGTTTCTGCTCACAGCATCCAAAAGATTGTAGTTCTTCCTCTTCTCAGGCGTCCATGTCCCAGGCTCCACACTACATGTATGTATGTCAATTCAATTCTTAAACACAACCATTTACTTTACTATACTATACTAATTATATATCTTATCTACTTACCCCACTGCGAAGAATGAATGACCAGCCAAGTGATAGGTCTGAATGCTCTTCTCGGGATTCTCTAAGATGATCTCCACAAAGGTGCGGAACGTCAAGTTCAGGACATTGGGCTGTGAAACAATCTCACCAATCTTAGCCGGGGGCTCATCTGGTATGACGTCGTACTTGAACACCTTGTCCGCAACTCCATAATATTCTGCAAGCTTGAGTGGAGTAGGTGGATCAACGTGAGAGACGCCATTGAGTGCATATCGAAGCTTACCACCTGATCTGCTCGCCGAGCTCACCAACTTAATGGTGCGAGTAATGTTGATGGCTCCATAGTGGAAAGAGCCCTGAGGGTTGGGCCTTGCAGCACTGGCCGTTAGGTTCCAACGGAATGAGCGGAACTGATTGAGAGACCATGCCCATCCCACAGGTGCCTCTGCAATCTCCGATGATGCTGGTCCCTTTCCATTAGTGTAACGAATGATACCCTTGCCCGTGAGCACTGTTTTGGTAAATCTGGTGGAAGCCACCATGTAATAGTCCTTTGGTTCTTGGTCCGCAGTCACAAGAACACCGTAGCACTGCCCAACATGGACATCAAGTGACTCGTACAAGTTCTGCTGAACGTGGGACCCCTCCATCTCCACAAGCTTCAAAGGATGTCCTTGGATTCTGAAGTTGAGGGATGTCTTAAGACCCGTATTACAAATTCTATATTTGTAAGTCTTTCCAGGCTTCATGGTGAAGAGAGGCTCATCTTTGCCATCACCCTTGGCGACTTTACCATTGATCAGAACACCTTCGGGTCTGCCAATGGATCGTCCGCTGTCAAGGAACTTTCTCAGAGAGCTGTGGCTCTTAGTGTACCAATCATGAATAATCACAGTGTAGTCATCCTCAGGATCTGCATATGGCACAGGGATGAGCAGACGACTGTTGATGTGGAGGCCTCCGAATGCACCAGCTGCCCTATGCATTCCAGTACTAGGGTAGTACATGTAACTTCCGATTTGATCTTTTACCTGGAATCGATAAGTAAAGTTGCTTCCTGGCGGTATTGGGCAGTTTGTTCCCAGGACTCCATCTTGCCACGAGTTCTTCCTCTGCTGTACGCCAGTCCTGCATGCAATAAAGTAACCCTATGTGCAATAAGATGTATTTGGATATGCTAGCAGTTAAGTTAGACAAATCAATACGAACATAATAACATAGGACAGGTTAGGTACGTAACCATGTTATAAGGAATGGCTCGTCAAGGTTATTGAAGACATTGACGACAATGTTATTATTACTGGTGGAATTGATAACAGGTCCAGGGAACTCGTTGTTGATGAGAATGACTTGCTGGGGAACACCAAGAGGAGAGAGTGTGCCGTAGGTGATGTTCCATGTAAAGAACAAGTAAGGGTCTTCACCTCTGACCCCAAGCATTGCCCCTGCTGAGAGGCACAGTAACATCATTAACATCCCTACCATCTCCTTAAGATTAAACTTCTTTTCTTCCTCTATAGCCACCAACTCCTTTTTCCTAACTCAACTAACTGCAACTCAAACTCTTTACTCTTCTTTTATATATTAATTGCATGATTCTGGAATAATAGCTTGCCTCCCTCGTAATCCCTTTTATAACTACTAAAGGGTTAGTTTTTCCGATGGAGGACAAGTTGCAGACCATTTACCAACCTGAAATTCTGTTGGATCTTGCTCCTTCCATTGCGCCCTTCCTTACACTTCTCACCGCTACTTTGAAGTTTGACCCCTACAAATTCTCTAAACTTAACCTATTTAATTTCTTCCACATGATTAATCCCACTTCATAATATGTATGACAATTTATAGTCAGCTACCAATTGCACAACTTTTTAGACGGTTTGCAAGTTATTTTTAGATAATTTTATACACGGGCGATTAAATATATGTATGGTTATTAGTGTTTTTCAGGAGAAATGTGGCAATCATATTACAAGTAAATTATACCTTCCACCAGAATTTTTTTTTATTTTATTAATTAGGACTCCTGTAATTTAATCTTTATCTAGGAACCTTATATTTTATGGAATCTCACACAGACGCAATATCCATGTTTTTAGGTACGTAGTCCATTTTCTAGCAATATTATTATATTGTTTTAAAGCTTTTTCTTATTAAATTTGTTCAAAATTCGAAAAGACCTCGGAGTTAAATTTAAAAAAAATCCAAGTTTATATGTTTCAAACTAAATTACACTATTAAAATGTGCAACAAAATTAACCCTAAAAAGCAAAATTAATGAGAAATTGGCTTTTAATTTAAAAGACTTTTAAAAACTTCAAGATTTGGTGAAGACTTATTGAAACTTACTCCCACTTGACGTATATAATGCTTAGAGTTCCTCTATTTATAATATTTTAGCATTAGAAGGTTAAATATAGCACAATACAAAATTCATGACGTCTTTTATGGAAACCTTATATTGATGTACACCATAATTCAATTGTATATGTGTGTGTGTATGTGTTTGTATATCAATTTAACGAGTATGTTGTTAGACTAAATCAAATTGTGGTTGAAGAAGGCATATAGGTACTCCTAATAGAACTTCTATGAACTTATCATTCTTCTTCATCCTTAAGTTTATTAATAATTTTTTACACTATAACAAGTATCATGTGAAATTTCATAGTTATTTGTGATGTAATGATTACCGAAAGCCAATTACAGATCTCAAATAGGTTGAGAACAGAAGGGATTAAATCTTAAGCAACCAATAAATAAGCGGCTTTAGAGTGGATGCAAGGTGGAACCAATACATTAAGAGGTTAATTGCGGATTTTAAGGAACTAGAAGTAGGTACAATACAGATAAACAAGTGTTCCAATCCAAGGCCAGCAGTCAAAGGGGTGACAAGAATAGGAAATTTGTTTATAGTGAGCGGTTAGAAATGGGCGGAATGCGAGGGTGATCCTTAATTAGTGAGCTAATGCCTAGTATATAAGAGGCCAAGATGGCCTTTTCAAAGTGTGGAAGAAGGCAAAAGTTCTTCTTCCATTAGGTTTAGATCTTATAAATCAAAAGTTATCATTTTTTTTTTACCTGACAGGGAATTATCAATTATAGGGAAGGGTTAACAGATTAGGAAAAAGAAAAAGAAAAAGGATGACTGGGGGGCGGGTGATATTTATGTTGTTGCTAGGGGCAATGCTAGGGGTTAGGGGTGAAGACCCTTACTTGTTCTTCACATGGAACATCACATATGGCACACTCTCTCCTTTAGGTGTTCCTCAGCAAGTTATTCTCATCAACAATCAATTCCCTGGACCCGTCATTAACTCCACCAGCAACAACAACATTGTCGTCAATGTCTTCAATCACCTTGACGAGCCATTCCTTCTCACATGGTACATGTTCATACATTTCTCTATAAATATACCAATGTTTTACACATAATTTATGATGTGCACTTTGCAGGAGTGGCATTCAGCATAGGAAGAACTCATGGCAAGATGGAGTGCTGGGAACCAACTGCCCTATTCAGCCTGGAACCAACTTTACTTATCGATTCCAGGTTAAAGATCAAATAGGCAGTTATATCTACTATCCGACCACCGGCATGCACAGGGCAGCTGGTGGCTTCGGTGGCCTCCATGTCAACAGCCGTTTGCTCATCCCTGTTCCTTATGCCGATCCTGAGGATGATTACACCGTCATTCTTAATGATTGGTACATCAAGAGCCACACCACCCTGAGGAACTTCTTGGATAGCGGACGTACCCTTGGCAGACCCGATGGTGTCCTCATCAATGGAAAGATGGCCAGGGGAGATGGCAAAGACGAGCCTCTCTTCACCATGAAGCCTGGAAAGACGTACAAGTACAGAATCTGCAATGCTGGTCTTAGGACATCCCTCAACTTCAGGATCCAAGGCCACCCTATGCAGCTAGTGGAGATGGAAGGTTCACACGTTGTGCAGAACATTTACGAGTCTCTTGATGTTCACGTTGGTCAGTGCTTCAGTGTTCTGGTGACTGCCGACCAGGAACCTAAGGACTATTACATGGTGGCTTCCACTCGATTTACCAAGAACGTTCTCATTGGTAAGGGCATCATTCGCTACATCAATGGCAAGGGCCAAGCTTCAGCTGATGCTACGATCAATGAGGCACCTGTGGGATGGGCCTGGTCTCTCAACCAGTTCCGTTCTTTCCGTTGGAACCTAACGGCCAGCGCAGCCAGACCCAATCCTCAGGGGTCTTATCATTATGGTGCCATTAACATCACTCGCACCATCAAGCTCGTGAACTCAGCCAGTAGAGCAAGTGGCAAGCTTCGTTATGCCATAAACGGTGTGTCTCACATTAATCCACCTACCCCACTCAAGCTTGCAGAGTACTTTGGGGTTGCGGACAAGGTCTTCAAGTATGACACAATTCAAGACAACCCAGGAACTGAGATTGGTGGTGAGATTGTGTCACAGCCCAATGTCCTTAATACGACCTTCCGTAATTTTGTGGAAATCATCTTTGAAAATCATGAGAAGACCCTCCAATCTTATCACTTGGATGGTTATTCCTTCTTTGCAGTAGCGTAAGTTTGTGTATCTTTGTCAAATCTGAATGCTTTTTATAACAAATTTGTTATATGACAATTTCTGATTGATTCTATGTAATGTAGAGTGGAGCCTGGCACATGGACACCTGAGAAGAGGAAGAACTACAATATCTTGGACGCAGTGAGCAGAACCACAATCCAGGTATTCCCAAAATCATGGGCAGCTATTCTCTTGACGTTCGACAATGCTGGAATGTGGAACATAAGGTCTGAGATATGGGAAAGGACGTACCTTGGCCAACAACTATACGTCAGCGTTCTTTCCCCCGAACGTTCCCTCAGAGATGAATACAATATTCCTGACAATGCATTGCTGTGTGGCATCGTCAAGGGCATGCCCAAGCCTCAACCATACGCCGTCTAAACTAAATTCAATTCAATTCAATGCATGTGCGGACTGTGCATGTGTTAACCCTTTCCAAATTAATTTGCAATAAAAATATTTAATTCCTCTGCCTAATTAAACCTCTCTTTCCAATCATTCATGTCTTGCATAAGATGCCAAAACTATACATTATAAATAATATTCTCCAAACTGATTTTCCTTTCCTAAATTAAGTTGAAACATTTGGAATTTGAATATGAAAATGCTTGAATCAAGGCATTACATTTAATAAGAAAATGAACAACTAGTAAAGATTGCCAAAAAGTTGCTGTGCATAACTTAGCTGAAAGAGAAGCAAGCAAGCATATCCTCAAAAATGTTCACAGCCATGAATTGACACTTGCAGTAGAAGCTAATAGCGATGTCAATAACTATTTGGTCTTCTTTCAATCTGGACAAACAAACACAGATGTTGAGATATAAGGATCACACCACTAGCAAACTGTCAATTACAACTTATTCTCTGTTCTTTCCAATTTAAAGAATCGGATTATTCCATAGATTCAGAATGGGATAAAGAAGCAAGAGAAGAATTTAACACCAAACACCTATTTGCAGGACCAAGGAAACCCCTTGAAAACAGAATAATAATCTTCTGTGTTGATAATTTTTTTGTGCAACACGTAACGAGACCTTAGTTAAACAAAAAAAGGGCGATAAACAAAAAAATGAGAAAAATACCTAATTTTGTTCCATAACTTCAAACAAACTTTCTGAGGCGCGAACACGAATTTACTATCGCCTTCACGGTAACTGCTTAACGGGAGGCAAACAAGTCTTTCTACAGTTTTCTCAAAATGTAATCTCTCTTAGTAGGTCAGAGAATCCTTATACTTATGAATGATATGAACAACTGTAGAAACCTTAATATTTATATATAGCATCCATATTGGGCTTCCTCTTCACATGCCCGATATGGGTCCGGTTGAAAAACCAAAAAATGTAATTAAATGTTGTCCAACTTTATGCGAAATATCAAAATTATCTAACATTCCCCCCTTGGACAATACTTAAATAGAGTGTTAACTCAAGTTTAAAACAATTTTAAAACTCAATTAAGTCACGCTACTGTATTAGTTGACTAGGTTTTAAAAACAAAACAGTTGATCCAAAGATAACGAAAGCCTATCATTCCGTCTTACAAGGCTTTCGATACCGAAAAGTATCAAATACATGTGTCATGTGTGACACAGATCCAATATAATCACGCATATCTAATACCTCCCTAACATGAATGGAAAAATAGAGTGTGACAAACTAAGATGATACCTATATGATCTAAATTATATCATCTTCACTTGTAAGTTTCGATTTCTCCAACTTTATGCTAAACTGCATCAGAGAAATCATGTTTTCTGTCACCGAATGCTAAATTGCATTAGAGAAAACTTGTTTTCTCCCACCAACTGCTAAACTACATTAAAGAAAACCTTACTTATGTTCTCCAATTAAATGTTAAACTGCATTAGAGAACTTTTATGTGATTAAAACTTATATCCCTTATGTCATGTCAAATTTCATGGATATCTGTATAAAACTGTATGCGTCTAAATGACATAGGCTCAAGATCAATCTGTATATGCCCATTAACCTTTAAATGCTTAAGATCGACACAAATCTTAAAACTGTAACATGTATTACTAAGGATAAACGATGATCATCTTTGTTGATGAATCACCATACTGTCATAATACATCAAATGTATAAATGCACAAATATACATGGAGAAAACATAACGATCCCCTAACTAACAGTGTCTAAAGACTTCAAAACACCTATACTATATACTTGTCTTTCAAACACAAGTGGGCGAAGCCCTTCAATTAAAGTATCGGTTTACAGTTCCTTAGTCCTTAAATGCTCTAAAGCTTAATATCACCTTTTTGTATCAACTCATTTATGGTCAAATAATTGACCTCCAAATGCTAAGATCCTATTATATTCTTTGTTATTATTAAACAACACAGCAGCAAGATTATCATAGTACAACCAAATGGGTCTAGTCACTGAATCAACCATAGACAACTAAGAAATTAAATTTTTGTGTCAAACCGCCTGTGAAGCAACCCTATAGCATGCACTTTGCATTCAAGGTCGAGGAAGTCACCTGTGTCTACTTGACACTCTTCCACGACATTATACCATCTACAAATACAAGAATGTAACCTTAAGTGGACTTTCGTTCATCTTGATATATAGCTAAATTTTGAATTTGGATTCTGAGCGAGGTTTAGATTGTTGACTTTTCTATATGTCAACATATAATCCTTAGTTCCCTTTAAGTATCTTAATCCTCTTTTGACTGCATTATAATGGTCTATACTTGGGTTAACCAGATCTTAACCAATCAGTGTAACAGTAAATGCAATGTCCCGCCTAGTACTTACCTGAGCATACTTCAAGCTAACAACCGTACTAGAATACGGAACATTCCTCATAACCTTTCTCTTTACTTTATTCTTTGGACACTGTGCCAAAGATTATCTCTCATTATGAGAGATTGGTGCTACAATAGGTTTATTGTTAAATGTATTAAACCTTTGTAGCACATACTCAATGTATACACTTTGTGAAAGGCTAATGAGTGTTGAGATCTGTCCTAGTAAATCTGAATACCAAGAATGTTTCACTAAGGTTCTTCGTATTGAAATGCTTGGCCAAAAATTAGTTAACCTCATGCAATCTGGTCAAATTATTCAATGTGAGCAATATATCATCCACATGCAATAATAGGAAGATAAAATTGCTCCCCTGACCTTATGATACAAGCATCTTTTTAACTTTATTTTCTATGAAGCTGAAAGAGGTCACAACCTCATCAATTGTAAGGTACCACTTTTGGGAGGTTTGATTTAAACCATATATTGATCTGCTTAACGTACAAATCATATCAATGCCATCTAGATCTTGAAATCCTTCAGGTTGCTCCATATAGACCTCTTTATAAAGGTCTTTATTCAAGAAAGCAAATTTGACAACCATCTGATATAACTCTATATCATCATGAGCTACAATTGGCATAATCACTCAAAATGTATCCTTTGAGGATACGAGAGAAAAGGTAATATTAAAGTCAACCTTTCTCCCTCAGTGAACCATTAGGCAACTAAGCGAGCTCATAAACCGCTAAACTTTATCCCGAAATCCTTCAAGTCTTTAAACTTATTTACTATTGACGGGTTTATAGTTCTGCTACAAATCAACTAGCTCCCTGACCTTACTATGCTTCATGGATTGCATCTCATCATTCATTACATCCTACCACAAATCAGCATTGGGTCCAGAAATAACTTTTGTAAAAGTAACTGGATTCGTAACATGTCTAATATCATAGTCCCGTTCACCTAATAGACTATGTAATCAAATGGGATAGCATGTCATCTCACTCTAGCAGATCTACACAACTGCATTAGATCTTGTACCCCTAGGAACCTTTGTGTATACATGCATGAATTTTTGTTCCTGTATAGGTACGGTACTAAGACCTATATCCACCGGATCTAACTGTATGAGTTGCGGGTACATAATAACTGTAATATCCACCCTGCTACCATCTAAAGGGTCAAAGGACTCATCATCATCATAGACATTGGATTCTAGAAACTTAACTGTTTGTGATTCCACTATTTTGATCCCTCCTCATTTACAATAAAATCTTTAACTTTTTGAGTGGTCAAGATATTTAACTAAATATTAGTGAGCGAAACAAGCATGCAATTTGTTTTTATAAGGATTATACTACCTCAGTTAGGGCAGCCTTATACACGAATATATGCAAGGTTGGGTTTCCACACTTCTAGATAATTAGGTAAATTAGTCTTGTTTTGCATTGACTTCTTCATGTCCTTTAGGGTACTTTTAAACCTTTCGGTAACACACCATTTTGATGAGGACTAACCAATATAGTGAACTAAGTCACTATTCTAACTGATTTCATATATCTAGCAAACGAACCTTTTCAAGTCCTAAAATACCATGTTTGTCATGATACTCTCCTCCACTGTTAGATCTGACTATCTTCAAGAATTTTTCCAATATGTTCTCAACCTTCAATCTTTAAGTAAGAATGCATAACTGTAATGGAATAATCATCAACAAATATCATAATACAGTTGGAACTGCACAATGCAATTGTATAAGGTCTATCGATATTCGTATGTATCAAACCCAACAAGTCAGAAACACAAATTGACCTCTTTATCCTTATTTCAGTCAACTTACCCCTGCAACAGTCAACAAATGTTCCCAGATCATCATAATCTAGAATTGAGAAATATTTTCCTTAATCAATCTCTCGACCCTAGCTCTGAAAATTTGGCTTAAACTTTTATGTCATACCATGTATGACTTATCCTTTATCAGGGTCATCTTTTTTGACTTGTTTGGCAAGATACGAAGAAACATATATCTAATTTAGGATAAGATAAACCATATGACAAGAAAGTTATACCATTATGTTTTGCAGTAAACAACAACTAGATAATAGAAACATTAATTACAAAATGTTAACCTTTTTTGACCAAAATTGATACAAAGATCACATATTAAATGTGTCGTGTAAAAACTAAAATGAACCTTGTAGCAAGGTTCAGTACATACATCCCCTATAGATATTACATTCGCTTCTTCATTGCTGTCAACCATCAGTTTCTTCTTCCCTTTATTTGGCTTTATCCTAGATATGAATCCCTGCATTGTGGAAGCACCTTGATTTGATGCTCCACTATCTAGTCACCAAGAACTTAATGTGACTATCGCAAAATTAGATTCATAAATTAATAAGCCAAGGAGTTACCTGATGGTCTAAGTCTTTCTTTCTAGGCCTCATACTGCTGGTTTCTTTATGTAGAGAAGATTTATTCTTTCTACCTTTGATCTTAGCAGGCTTCATCTTTGTCTTCCCTTTAGTTGTATCGAGGGTCGTAGGAGTAGCAAGCTTGAGTTTCTCCTCCTTAACAACACAATGGCCAATCAAAGCATTGAAATCTCATTCCTCATCCAGCGAATAATATGTCTTCACCAGATTACTAAACTCTTGAGGGAGTGTAATATCATGCATCATAAATTTGTTAAGATATTAAATTGTTAGATTGAGTCATATGAGTTATTTCATTTAAGAATTTATGTTGCGCCCCGTTTTCGAAGCCCAACAACCAGTTCGGAAACAAAAAGCATAAGCGGGTTTCCAATCTCTTTAACCCTCATCAAATAGTCCTCATTCTCATAACATCTCAAGCCATAAAGGCGAGCCCACACAACGAAAATCACAAAAATTACAATTGACTTCTTCAAAATGGTAGCTCTTAATCTCTAGTTTATGTAGAAACAAGAACCACCTCATTCGGAGCTCTATAGCTCAAGATATGCTTAAAAATCTAAAGTATGTTGATAACTCAATCAAGCTCTCCAAACCGACCCCTCACTTCCTTTCCATAAAAATTTTTGAATTTAACTCCAAAGGCTATCAATTTTTATTGAGAGCTATAAAAACGTTTTAGGAATCTAACGCTTTAAGAAACACCTCAATCGGAGGTCGGACGAAGGAGTTATGGCCAAACGAATCTAACATGTTCATATCCTTACTCCTATTGAACATGCTTTGGCGCAAACGCCATAACTCTCACTCTAGGTGTCTGATTGACTTCATTTTTAGACGGTTGGAAAGAAAGCATCTAGGGCTACAACTTTTGTGAAGACACAAAATTTAAATTATGTCGTTTAGAGGGTCAAAATATACAGATCGTGTGATTTTACACGGTCAGGCCGTGTAATCTTCGGGTGAAATAGTGTCCCTATGCCCAAAAACACACTGCCCGTGTGAATTTACACGAGCAGGCCATGTAACCTTCGGGTGATACAAAATTTTCACCCTCCAAGACCCCTCCAAAGGTTCCTAAACTCATCCTAACATCCCCTTACCTCATATTCTTCTCCAATACCACAAAAACCACTTCAAATCCATTTAACAACTACAAATATCATTGAAACTCAACTCCAAAGGATTCATCACACACATTCTTCCCAATTTCAACATATTCTTCTAACACTAGCAAC
>JAOQMQ010000003.1:25993-37386 GCA_027563845.1 Erythroxylum subrotundum
TCAAACCTCAGCCAAGCCTGGGCTTCCCCTTCGAAGCAGATTCCCGCAGCTTCAATTTTTTCCTCCTCCGTCAACCTATTCAGTGTAAAATATCGCTCCGCCTGAAAAACCCATGCATCCGGATCGACTCCATTGAAAACCGGTAACTCCAGCTTCCTCGGTAATATATCCTTGTTCCACAGTTGGTTGGTTTGAGGGCTTGAGTCAGCTTCAAGACTACCGTGAATGGGTTAGATGGTGGATGACCCATGTGGGTATTAGGATCTAGTGGATTGGGGTTATCGGATTTGGCTGCCGCTGAGCTGGATTCACCTTGAACTCCATGTCCCGCCCCCAACTGCTGCTTAAACATGTCTTCAATGCGTTGGGTGAACGCCAGGAATGAAACGTTCCACTCCATTTTTATCTCATTCATTTATTTCTTGATCTCTAGAATTTCTGCGATTTCTTTTTCCATCAACGCTATTATATTTTCCATCCTTGTTTTTGGCATCAACTAGAGGAATTGGAACTGCTTTGATACCAAAATGATAAGACTCTTTGTAGATTCAACCAAATATGGGAAATAGAAGATTAATGGAGAAGAAAATGATAGATTTGTAGATATATATTAATAGTGAAAATGTCACTGATACAGCCCAACAGCGTTTACGAGGAGCTGTGAACCTCCAATGATCTCTACAGAGACCCCAAAATAAGAAAGTGACTATCTATCTCTTTCCCCCCTCGATTACAACTATATATATATGGCTTAAAGTAATGGACTCCTCCCCACACAAATGACCTGGCAGTAGCCTTACACCCTATGCCTACGCAATAACAACCACTGCCACAAACGCACACAGCACAATTGCAACAAACGCACCAAGCACTGCAGGTACTGCTAAGGAGCCAAATTGACAGGTTTGTTACTGCCTGGGTCACCCATTTTGCCCTTCCTCCTCCTATAGACCAGTATCTTATCAGGAACCTTTTAGACTTCGAACTAATTTATATTGAACTAATTTCTAAGTACACTACACGTCCACCAATATCCACCATCCCACACTCCAATAGGAGGGGTAAATGCATTGATGTAATTTCAGTCTTCTGGACTACCTCAACCACATACCTAAAGGCCCTAGAGGTTCAGTTCTAGTCACTATGAAATGAACAAGCACGTGGAAAATTTATACGGCAAAGAAACATATTAGGTTAGGCGTTACAGCAGCAGAGATAACATAGGAATCCCCCTGAATGCTTCTACTTCATCTGAATTGCAGTACTAATACAAGGAATTGGTAGTATAAGGCGTTACAGCAGCAGAGTTAACATAGGAATCCCCCTGAATGTTTCTACTTCATCTGCATTGCAGTACTAATACAAGGAATTGGTAGTATAACGGCGCTTGAGTTCTATCTATAAAGTTTTGCAGAAGGGCGGATTAAAAGGAAAAAATTTCAGGACATTGTGCATAGAAGTGCATAAGTAAAAGAAGAGTTACGGGAAACTAGAATTAGTGCGAAAAGCTAAGGGATTGGGAGTAGGGAAACAAGACATTTCCTTGGTGTCGAGTTGCAATTCCTTGCTGAAGAGGTCTTCATCATCGGAACTGACATAGTAATTGAAGAGATCCAAGGACCAAGACATGTATCGGAGAAGTGAACGATGATGGTGGACCTGGTGGCGCAAGTTTTCCTGGAGATCTCCAGATAACGCGCCCGAGGGTTCTCTTCGGGATGAAAGTAGAAGACTTTATGCCCCACCTGCAGTGTCTTGCACATTAGCTCTACGCCATTCCCTCCCCCTCCAGAATTCTCTTCCATTTATCAATTTTAAATACAAAAACAGTCTTTCTTCACAAGAATAAAAAAAGTAAACTACTTTGCTGCTCAATCCATCCTGATTGAAACATCCTCTCTGCTTAAGAAGAGCATATGATCAACTCAAATGCTTCTTTTGGAGATGACAAGACTGCTGTCCTGTTCCACGATGTCGGCGATGAGTCTAGTCAAAAACAATAGTAGACTAGGACTCCGACACATATGTTATGCAGCTTCTGTTTCTCCAGAGAAGCTCGTTTACTTGCTAAGCCGTTGCTCCAATCTTCAACACATACAACAAGCACACAGTTTCATGCTTGCCGGAGGCCTTCTCATAGACAAACTCCTTCTTGGCCATTTTATAGACGCCTGCTATTCTCTCGGCTTCTCTCACTACGCTCATTCAGTACTCACCACAACCGTGCCTCGAACCAATAGTCTCTATTTCATCAACCTCATCATCAAGGCTCTGTCTTCGTGTCAAACAACTGCAAAAGCAGCGATCTTTCTTTACAACTACATTCAAGAACTTGGCTTGCGACCCGACACCTACTCTTTCCCTTCTGCTTTAAAGGCCGTTATTCGTATATCAGCTATCCATACTGGGAGGCAACTTCACTCTCAATCAATATGCATTGGCTTAGACTCTGAACTTCACGTTGTTACAGCCCTTATTCAGATGTACTCCTCATTCGGCCGTAGTTTTATTTCTGGCGCGCGACATCTGTTTGATGGGGTGAGCGCAGCAGGAGATGTGGCCCTGTGGAATGCAATGATTGCTGGTTACGTGAGAATTGGTGATATGGAATGTGCCCGAGATTTGTTCGAACATATGCCTAGAAGGAATCTGATTTCTTGGACATCTATGATTGCTGGGTACGCTCAGATGAATCGACCACATGGTGCGATCGCCATCTTTCGGAGGATGCAACTTGACAATGTGGAACCCGATGAAATTGCAATGTTGGCTGCACTTTCTGCTTGTGCCCAGCTGGGTGCTCTAGAGTTGGGGGAGTGGATTCATAACTACTGTGACACGCATGGATTACAGAAGATTGTTTCCCTCAACAATGCATTAATAGACATGTACGCCAAGTCGGGCAATATTACCAAGGCATTACAAGTGTTCGAGAGTACGGAGCTTAAAAATATCATAACCTGGACAACCATGATTGCAGGACTAGCTTTGCACGGACTTGGAAAAGAAGCCAGTGAAATGTTCTCTTGTATGGAAAAGGCTGGAGTTAAACCAAATTGGGTCACCTTTGTTGCTATCCTTTCTGCTTGTAGCCATTCCGGTTTAGTGCAGATTGGTCGGTGGTATTTTGACAGCATGAGAAGTAAATATGCTATTGAACCCAGGATTGAGCATTACGGTTGCATGGTAGACTTGCTAGGGCGTGCTGGGTACCTGCAAGAGGCGCATGAACTCCTTGACCAGATGCCATTTGAGACAAATGCAGCTATATGGGGGTCTCTTCTTGCTGCGGCTAATCTTCATGGTGATGCTGAGCTTGGATATCGTGCATTGTGCCATCTAGTGAAGTTGGAGCCTCATAACAGTGGAAACTATGCTCTTTTGTGTAATATATACTCTTCTCTTGGTATGTGGAATGAATCTAGGATTATAAGGAAGGTGATGAAGGAAAAAGGAATTAAAAAGATGGCTGGAATAAGCTTTATTGAAGTGCATAACAGGGTTCATGAGTTTATTGCAGGAGAGACATCAAACTCTCAGTTTGAAGAAATATCTGAAGTTCTATGCAAGTTGAACTGGGAACTAAGGTTGTATCAACATTTGCAAAAGGAGCATGGTGGGTTACTTGAACTTAGTGACATGTAGGAAGAAATGCTACTTCCCCCTGTAATATTCCTGTGTCCAGACCAACTTCCTCTGGCATTTAAGGTTTCTGTGACTTACAAGCAGAGCAATGTGGTAGACAAACTCGCCATAAACATAGCTCTCATGGAGTCAGGTACTCTACTGACGTGAAAGATCCATCTTTGAAAATCATTTGGTCCTTTTTGTCTCAGCAAGTATTTTATATACAATTTGATACTGAAAATGTATTGTTTCACATTCTCCAATTTACAGATCTTTAATGTTTGTGTCGATCGCATGTCTGCTGTGACATGCTTGATTAAAATTTTTATCAAACATTGATAACCATCATCACTTTATTTACTAGAAAATTATGGAATTAGGTCGTTCAGGAAAGCGGTAATTAACAAGTTGGAGACTGTTCTTAGATGTTCGGGAAAACCTTCAGTTACAAAGGTTCCGATCCATTGTTGGATTTTCACTTGCTATGCAATATAGTTGCTTTTGTAGTGAACCTACTGTTCAAGTAAGAGTGTCTGTCTGCAGCTAACTTTGGCTTCTTCCAAGTTGTCTATGACAGAGCAAATATGACATTGCATCTTGAATATTTTCTCAGTAACTATCTCATCAATCCCTGTGGCATCCCAGCAAGCATTTAAGATACGGATTCCTTCTGTCCATCTGGTTCTGCTCTTCTTTTTGAGCCAATTGATGGAAGTCCTTAGTTCTCCTTTGTTTTGGAGATTGATCACTTTAACATCAGTTGCAGGTGTATCTTGACCGGATTCTGTTGCATTTCAAGTCAATTCTGGTTAACATTGACAAGGAAGCTGTCCTTCCAGGTTCTTCAGCTGATACATGGTACGGCTTCTGCTCGTGGTCGGAAGATAAATCTGTCTCTTTTAGTTTATATATATATATATATATATATATATATATATATTGATATAAAACAGGCCTAAGCCGAAAGAAAAAAACTACAGACGAGTCACTCGGGGAAGCGAAACTCCCACGATGTCAGCAAGTAACAAATGAGAAATGCCGGCGATCGGTTTAAGGAACCTGTGCAAGCGGCAATCCATAATTATACGTAGCTAGCCAGTCCGCGCAACGGTTACCCTCCCGATAAATATGTCTTATCTGCACTTCCCAATTCCTGGCCAGAAAGGCTCTGATCGCGGCAAGTAAAGAATTGAACACCGGGCTTGTTTCAGAGGAAACGAGCGAAACAACCAAAGCTGAATCAAGCGCTAGATCAATCTGAGAGTAACCAAACTCTCAAGCAAGTTGAAGCCCACAGAAGACAGCCCACAGTTCCGCCTTTCATGACTACTTAACCAAGCTCTCCAGACGATTAATTCAAAACTCGACTGGTTTAATAGGTGCGAGACACCACATATTAACTAGACAATTTTATTTTTGTACTTCCTTTCATACTGGTGTATACTTGTACGTGTATATAAGCTTTCAATATCAAGTGTGAATAATAAAGTTTAGTTACTTATAAACTCGAGAATCTTGATTGCACCAATCTCACCTCATTTACATGTTCAATCCATGACTTTCGTCTTCTCACTTGGAAAATGATTCAAAATGTCTGGCAGAAGCAGAACTAGACTAGACCGAATTTCAGGCGAAACAAAAGATTCCTTAAATAAAAAAGGATAAATGGATGTGCCCATACATCATAATAATGCTGAAAGAAACCAAAATTACACTCCAGTATTCACCATTAGCGAGTAAATACTAGAAGGTTACACTCTGCCACCGCAACTATATAACAAACAACTAATCACTTGGAACTCCTGCATCGAATACAAAATAATGCTTCCATCTTAACACCAGCATTAGGAATCTTGAGGTGCCTCAAATCTTGTCGGAGTGTCGATGCCCATCATACAGCAAAGTCCTGATATTAAAATGATAAGCAAAACAATCCCCTGGAGCAGCAAAAGTAGATTTCATATCAGAATTCTACCAACTCGGTTTAACACTGCATATTTAACATGAAAGAGCAATAGGATATAAAGAGACGCATCCTATATATTAAGGCACTTGAGTACTCGGAGATAGTGCCTTGGGTAAGAATCTTTTACGATCAAAACCACCGTTCACTAGTTCACTTCATATTGAAAAGAATTTCACCATGTTGTCACCCAAAACGTACTCCATCTGACAAAACAAATATGATTTTTTTTTTTTATCAAGACAGTCTGTACCAACCAACTAAAGTTTATCTGTCAACAAAAGCTCTCTTGCAAACAGTTCTTTCGCGAAGTTAACTACAAGGCTAATGCCTTCAACCATACTTCAGTAATTATCTTCTTAGACTCCAAAAGAATACTGGTGAGTCATCAATGAAACATAGCTCTGATGACAAAAATCTAGCTCCGTAACATCTTACAATCTAACAGTGTAGGTGAATAACATAACATATAACACTGGAACTTATAAGGTTGTTTAGCCAAGTTTATTTACTTCTTTATGTGCAACATGTTTCTCGTTCATTAGATCTTTAATTTGCTCCCCCACAGTTGATAGATAACAATGAACATAAACATCATTAACCTAGAGCCATCTTCCATAAAGATTTATCTCACAGATAAAAAATAATCCAAAAACAATCAATTAATTGGATAAGAAATGTAACAACACAGAAAACAAGATCCAAATGGAAGCTTGAACTAGTACTCACAACTAAAACTCCTTCAAGCAGTGATGATTTGATCTGGCAAACTTCGTCACAGACAGTGGAATTGAGTGATCCATTTCCTCTAGAATTTTCCGCAAGTAACCTCACTAATTCTCGAGAAGGATAACAAATTGATTGAGAAGGATCTGATATGTAGAGCACTGAATATTTTGTACGGAGCATCTCCACATATGTGATAAGTTCAGAGAAAATTTCACCTGCGCACTTCAAGTAATCTATGCATGAATCTCTTGAACAAAGAGACCACAAATATGTAAAACATTTTGCACACACCAAAAATAAATAACTTTAAACACACTTTCACTATGTATGTGGTCAGATCCTTTCTGAGAATCTGCTCCTCCAACGCAGAAGAAAATGAGATCAGCTGGCCCATTTGACACTTTTTCCCTCCTAGAAGCCAGATATTCCTGTTTTGTTTAAAAGTTAAAAGTTTATGAGAGAATTGACAGAAAGTATCAAAAGTAGCACCTATTTATCGATACATCAAGTTAACTTACACGAACTGTATTCAGATCTGCAAGTTTTTGAAAGTTCTCATCCTCTACAGAACAGGACTCCGAAAAAGCAACACTACCAACCGCCAAACCTTGCCCACAAGTTTCAGCAAACCCTAAAAACAAGGAATTTGCCATATTCTCCTCCTCTGATGCAGTAACGTATGGAAATGCCACAGAGAAATTGGATCGTCTAAAGGAGACCTATCCAGAGGACAAAAACTATCTATAAGAACATGAATTAGAAGGCTATTCCTGTTTGACTGCTGTTGTGAAAGCCCAATAAAGAAGACATATGCAAAGCTGTATATGCTTCAGTTACCTTAAGCAAGTTAACAAGAGCTAGATTTGCATTTTTGTTTGCAGAAATGTCTGATGACAGCAGCTACAAATAAGAAAGGGCATGTAATCAATAAATGAATCAAGAAAGAAAATGGCGGCACCATGTTTTATTTCCTATCAACATCAATTACAGCAGTACAAGATCAAGATCAAAAGAAAAGCGGGCAGAAAATAATACCCAATTGTCTATGCTGATGTAAGTGGAAAACTGTAGTTGTCATTGGAAATTAACATAAACTGAGAACAGGATGCCCTGATTCTCAGCATCATTAGCAGATTATGTATCTTAAGATTATAGCTAAGCAATGCCAGCAAATCTTATTTAATAACCTATAATAGTGTAGTAATTGCATGCTAAGCCCATCTAGGAAGGAGGGTGGGGGAAGAAAGGAAAGAGATTGAGATCCAAAGTTCTTACCTCTCTACCGACAAAAACAAGTGCCAGATCTAAAGGCTGCTGAAGCTTTTCTTCTGAGCACTGCCAGTAAGAAGAATAAAGAGGACATAAACAAAGAATCGCCCAGCAGAAAACAAAAGACTGAAAAATAAAGGAACACAAACATTTCTCTATTCAAAACTTTGAGGGGAAACGTGTAAGAAATGATGGGGAAAAAAACACTTAGAAGAAAGCTTAGAACCAGCAAGTTTGACCAGCCTTCAGATCGAACAGTCTTGGCAAGATCTTTTGAAGAAATTGTCTGATAATTCACAGCTTCATTCATTTTATTATTTGGCAATCTGTGGGACATTGCAGTAGTAAAGAATAAAACATTAACTCTCAACACATACACAAATGAAAAAGAAAATATGAAAAGCAACATATATAAACAAAAAAGAAAGTGAAGGCAAGTAACATGTACCAAATCCAACATATTGACAAACTGTTACCAATCAACAATATGACAACAAGACATGTACAAAAGAACATGAAGACACCCCATAGGGAGGGTAGCAATGCAAGAAAAAATAAGACAACAAGCTGCAAGCCTCAAACACTTTTGCATGAAGGACCATTGCTGGAAACCATCTAAAAAGATCTCCTTTGAAACATATGTTATCATGTTGGATACGAGATTAAGTGCTATAACTAGGACTATATTTAACAAATCAACTGCTGAATGCTTTTTGACCAAAATCCTACTCATCAGGCGATTGAATTACTAAATCCATGTAAAGTTGTAATCTTTTTAGGAGAATAGTATCTCCATCTTTCCCTAGTCTACACTTTATCAATGGACAATGTCTTGGAACTGGGGTAAAATGTGCTCAATATGGATCAAGTTCCTCCTCTTGAAATCATATGTGACATCGTCAATTCAAGTCAATGTATGTAATCTTGATATTGGATTATGTTACTTCCTTCTTATGGTAGACCCAAACTAAACAAAGGTCTTGGTTTTAGCACAATACCCGCAGTCTGCTCCCTATTGAACATGGGAGATCTAAACACTAACATAACAACAAGAAAAGAAAAGCAAAGTTGCAAATAAAAGAAAGTAAGACTAAGTATGCGTGAGTGAATGCGGATTTGCGTACTGATTATGGAGGAGATGAGGAGACCAGAGGAAAGCTGGCACTGTGGATTGGGAGGCCAGAAGGAATGGAAGATTTGCCAAAACAAACAAAAACCATTTCCATATCCCAACAACAACAACACGCTCCATCTCTTCGGTCTTCTACTTTCCTTGCAAAAAAGACAAGCTTTTTTAGTTCACATAAACGTGAAGGATATAATAATGATCCCAGAAAAAAACGATATTCGAAAAATTCTTAATCCTTACAGGCACAAGAAGAAAGAAAACAAACACAATTGCATAATATAGAAAAAAGCAAAATCAATCTCAGTTATGATTAGATTCAACTTACGTTAGAACTAAAATCCAAACGAAATTACAGGTGGAGAGAAGTGGGGAACTAACCAGAAACTGAGAAGAAGATAACTATCCTAAAATTTAGTGTCCAACACTCGAGAAGAAGAATGTAGAGCAAGCATGAGGGTAGGACCTGATTACGGAGCGACTCGATCCGTATTTGTTTTCGAATATAAAAAGGTTAAGTTTAATGAATAGCTCCCAAAACTCCGCCGGCTTTCGGCCCTTCTTTGCCTCTTTGGTTCATGTCAATGGCCCAAAGATAACACCTTTCTCTATTTACCCTGTGATGTGATGTGATTGATAGTCATGAGTTTTCTTTTTTAATGTTTTCTATGTGGATGTAACCATAGTCTTCACAATTTTTTTTCATATTTTAAAATTTATTAATTTCATGTATTTTTACTACAACTGACAAAGCTAAAAGTTTGATCCTTTGGAGTTATTTCTACTTCGAATCTGAAAAATCTGAGATGGGAGACCTTTCAGGTGAGGAAATGGGAGGAAGCTTGTGAATGCCTCGTCGTCTATCTTGTGACTCCTTATTCTGTATATTTATTGTTGAGTCTGACTATGCTAATTAAAGCTCACATCACACCGCTCCCTCTCTGTCACAACGTTCACACTTCCATCTTGAATTCTTTTCTAACCCATCACCAACATGAAAGATAAGTTCTATAATGTGTTCTATCCGTTCCAATCCTTATGTATATGCATGCAAGCATGAAAGACTTGTCCTTTCACTTTCTTAAGAACTCCTTAGGAGCCAAAATGAGGAAAGGCTTCCGGAACTTTTGCAGCGATCACTCCTCAACCTCCACACTTGATCAACAGCACTGTCCTGATCATCAGCCCACCCCAACATCACTTGATGCTGCTGTTGCTGCTGCTGCTGATGATGATGATCGGAACTCAACATCCCCAACACTGGAGCAGATGATACTACAGTTAGAGTTGGAAGAGGCGATGATTAATGAAAGAAATTCTGCTAAGCTTAACAATGTCCACCACCAGTACCACCACTACTATGACAACGACCCTGTTAACGTTGGCTTCACCAGAAGAATGTCATGTGTTAACAACTCTGATATCTTAAGATCAGCAAGAAACGCCTTGAATCAATACCCTCCTCGCTTCTCTCTTGATGGTAAGGACTCCAGGTATCGTTCATCTTTCAGAAACCTGCAGCAACAGCACCAGGATTATTATGCAGCTGGCAGGAGGAAATCCATTTGCTGCAGTGACCCATCAAGACGCCTACTTAGAGAATCTGCAATTGTTCAATTTGGTCGTCCTAAGAAAAGAACTTGTTTTCCACCACCAACCTTACTGCCAGGGGATACCGTGGTTTGGTGCAAGCCTGGAGTGATAGCTAAGTTGATGGGTTTAGATGCCATGCCCGTGCCAGTTGCTAACAGAGACACCAGAGAAACGCTGAATCGTAGCAGAAGACCTGCAAGCCATCAAGCTGATCAGAGAAGAGTTACTTTTGATATGATCGAGAAGAGTGGGAATCGACTAACTTCTTGTTCCGATGAACAACAGAGTTGGTCAATTCCACGTTTTCGTTATTAGAGTTTTTCTCTTTGCTGTCTGCATACTGATCCTTTGTTAAAACTGTTTCTGTGTAACCTCTCAGTCAGTGTCATGTTCAGCTTTTTACAGTGGAAAAAGAACATATTTGTTCCAGAGAAAATAATCTTCCTAAGGCAACACATCCATTGAAATTAAACTGCAGTTGTGATAAAAAGAACCCTGTTCTCTGCATTCCTATGACGAGCTAGGTATATATGGACATTAATTGTGGATCAAAGCAAAAATCTTGACCCCTCTATATGATATGTTTTGAAGTTGGCCATCTGAGAAACCGTAGAGTTCAGACACTGAACTACTTTGAACATCTGATGTTCACAGTGGGGCTCAAAGTTTTCTACCTTTTTAACAATTAAGCATTTTTATGTTCTGGGATTCTACTTTGGTCGGTAAGAAGCTAATGGGTTTTGAAAACGGAGGTTGTTGTATGTATATGGTGATAGATTCAAAAACTGAGAAGGTTGTGTTAGGGAAATAAAGGATCCTAACGGAATTAGCGTACGTAAGTTGAGGAATTTGTCAAAAGAACGCACACTGAGGAGAGAGAGACGCACACAGAATCAGATGGAGGACAGATTCATTCACTGAAAGAATGATTACATGAGACCAATGTTTTAAAAACCGGACTGAACATCGAACCGGTCGAAAGAAAAGTTTAAGGTTTAGAGGTTCAACTGGTAGTGAACCGCTATCAAACCGGAATATAATAAATAAGATGAAAATTTTATAAAAATAAATAAAAATAAAATATTT
>JAOQMQ010000003.1:37486-48129 GCA_027563845.1 Erythroxylum subrotundum
ACAATCGCTTCTCCATCTTTGGTGTTGGTGGCGATTCCGGTGATTAACAGGCGCTTCCGTGGATGTAGTAGGTCTCAGGGTCTTCCAAGGGTTTAAAACCGGACCGGACCGATCAAAAAAGGTTGAACCGTTCGGTTTTTATATAGAGAGGTTATTAAGTGAAACCAAACCGGACCACTGACCGGTTCAAATTTTTTCCGGTCGGACCGGACGGTCCGGTCCGGTTTTTAAAACATTGCATGAGACACACTCAATTGCATGCCTTTGGAGTCACACACAATCGGTTTAAATCCCGCTACCACATTCCCCTACAACCCACCCAACGCTAGTACTAGAGTTCTGCATTGCCTCTCCGTCTTCGTCCTTCGTTCCCTTTCTTATTTCCACGTCATCTTCTCCGATCATTCGATAACAATTCCCTTCCCCTTAACATTTTTGTCCACCAAATTGATCTCCGGGTAACGCCTCTAAAGCTCAAACAGGTATTCCCATGTTGCCTCCTTGCTCCCTCCATCCGACTACTGCACCAATAATTGCGTCACTGCCCGATTATTCTTCTTAGCAATTCGCCGGTCCAAGACATCAACTGGAATCCTCTCAATGGAAGTGACGAATTCTGGTAGCTCCACTGAAACTCGAACCTAATCTCCCCTTGCTTTCTTCAACTGTGAGACGTGAAACACCAGGTGGATTAAAGTAGCAGCAGGAAGCTCAAGCTTATAAGCCACCTTCCCTATCCTCTATATGATCTTATAAGGTCCATAATATAAAGGAGACAGCTTCTGGTTGCTCCTTCGTTGTAACGAATATTGTCGGTAGGGTTGTAGCTAAGTAACACCATGTCCCCCACCGTAAATTTACGTTCCAAACGACTGGAATCAGCATACTGTTTCATTCTATTCTGAGCCCTTCGCAAATGAAACCTTGTCACGTCGATGATCGCCTCTCGGTTCTTAAGCACCCTGTCCACCTCCATCACCTTGGAATCTCCCGCCATGTAGGGCGTATACACCGGTGGCGAGTAACCATAGAGTACTTCAAAAGGGGTATAGCCGATCGACGGTCGGTAGGTCGTATTGTACCACCATTTCGCTACAGCCAACCACTCACTCCATCTGTGCGGAGTCTCTCCATAATAGCATCGCAAGTATGTCTCTAGAATTTTATTCACTGCCTCCGTAAGACCGTCCGTCTGAGGGTGGTATGCGGTGGAGCATTTGAGTCAAACCCCTTGCAGCCTTAGTAACTCCTGCCAGAACTTGCTCAAAAATATGGGATCCCGGTCGCTAATGATCGACTCCGGCATTCCATGCAGTTTGAACACATTCGTGAGGAAAAGCTCCGCAATGTCACTTGTCGTATACGGATGCTTCACTGCTACAAAGTGAGCGTACTTCATGAAACGGTCGACGATCACTAGTATGACCAACCTTCTCTTCGATGCCAGTAACCCTTCGATAAAATCCATACTAACCTCCCTCCAACTCCCTTCCGGAATGGTTATCGGCTGTAAGAGTCCTGGATACGCGGCGTTGTCGTACTTATTCCTCTAACAGTTCATGCAATCTTGGACATATCGGCGCACATCCCTCGCCAATTCCTTCCAAAAGAACATGCTCTATATTTTCTTGGTCGTCGCCGCGACCCCGGCGTGTCCCCCGGTAGCCTCATCATGGCTGATCCCAATTATTTGCTTCCTTAACGCCATATTATTGCCAATCACCAGTCGGCCCTTCCACCTCAACAGTTCATCCTTCCACTCATAGGTGCTAGATTTCTTCCCTCCGTTGCTTAGCTCTGTAATCAACCCTTATATCAACGGATCTTGCTCCTAGCTTTTCCTTATCTCTTCCAGCAGTGGCCCATGCAGCTGCGACACGGACAGTGTCATCAATTCCACACTTGTGATCCTAGATAGAGCGTCGGCGATGCTATTCTCCTTCCCACTCCGATAATGGACCTCGAAGTCATATCCTAATAGTTTAGGAAGCCATGATTGCTGAAATGGAGTCGTCAACCCCTGCTCCAACAGGTATTTAAGACTCTGGTGATCGGTTTTAACCACAAACGGTTTACAACTCAGGTAATGGTGCCAGTGTCTGATCGCCTTGATAATGCCCAAAAACTCTTTCTCATACGTCGATAGGCCGTAATGTCTTCTTGCAAGCGCCTTACTAAGGTACGCCACTGGGTGCCCTTCCTACTGCAACACTGCTCCTATGCCTTGCCCACTGGCGTCTGCTTCAATGATGAATGTCTTTGAAAAATCCGGCAGGGCGAGTACGGGGGCGGATGTAATTGTTGCCTTTAATTGCTCGAAGGAACTGTTCTCTTCTTCTCCCCACGACCACTGGTTCATTCGGTCCTTCTTAAGTAGCTCTGTCAACGGTTTAGCTAACACTCCATAACCCTTAATGAACCTTCTTAGTAGCCGGTAATCCCTAAAAATCCCTGGAGCTCCTTAAGATTTTTAGGTGTTCTCCATTCCGTGATCTTCTAAACCTTCCGGAGATCAGTAGCAACCCCCAACTCCGATATGGTATACCCCAGATACTCCACTTGTCGCGCCCCGAAAATGCATTTATCTCCTCTCAAGAATAATTGGTTCTGTCTTAGCGTTTCCATCACCGCATAAATGTGCTGAACGTGTGACTGTAGGGAGGAGCTGTAGATGAGGATATCGTCGAAAAACACCAGGATGAAGCGGCGTAAGTGCGGCTTGAACAAGTCGTTCATCAGTCGCTGGAACGTCGAGGATGCATTCGTCAAGCCAAAAGGCATTACGAGGAATTCGTAATGGCCTTCGTGGGTTCTGAATGCTGTCTTCATTACGTCCTCTGGTTGCATACAGATCTGATGGTAGCCGGATTGGAGGTCCAGTTTCGTAAACCACCCGGCTCCATGTAACTCGTCTAATAGCTCCTCAATGATTGGAATTGGGAATTTATCCTTCACCATTTGCTTATTCAGTTCCTAGTAATCCACGCACATCCGTCAAGAGTCATCCTTCTTCTTAACTAGGACCACCGGCGAGGCAAATGGTCCATAACTCTACCTGATGAAGCCTTGTTTCAGAAGGTTCTTCACCGCCTGTTCTATTATGTCTTTCTGCGCCCCCGAATACCTATAAGGTTGAACGTTAATAGCTTCCACCCCCTCCTTCAATATGATTTGATGGTTGTGCTGTCGATTGGGAGGTAACTCTGTTGGTTCTCTGAAGACATCCGCGTATTCCGACAAGAGGGCATTGATCTCATCGAAGGCACTCCACTAGTCCTCCGTCACTCGTAATTGCTGAAGTTGAAATTCCATCGGCGTCGACAATTGCATCATGCATAATTGATTCTCCGATGACCTCTGCAGCTGTTTTTGTAGTTCCTTACCGGAGATGATCCGGGATCGTCCTTCTGGATTTCCACATAATGTCACCATTTTCCCCTCCCAATTGAACATCATCGTTCGGTGTTTAAAATTACAGAGGACTTCGTTTAACCCACTTAACCACTACACCCCCAGGACCACATCACACCCTCCCAACGACAAAACTAGCGCATCTATGGAGAATTGTACCCCCTGCATAGTCCACTGGAATCCTTCGCAGTACTGATGGCATTTCAACTGCAACCCTCCTCCCACCATGATGAAGATGGGTGCCATTTCTTGAAGTTGACAGTCTCCCTTGCGGAAAACCGAGGGATTGATGAAGTTGTGTGTGCTTCCATTATCGATCAAGATGTAAATCTTCTTCCGTTGGTGCTCCCCTATCACCCTCATCTGCTTGTATTCCGTACTTTCCGATAGTCCCAACATGGCTTGCATAGACACTATCGATTGATTTTCCTCGATTGGATTAAATTCCAATTCGTCTTCCTCTGTTTCTGGTGATGTTCCGCCATTGTCATCTTCTCCTGGTACCACGTAGAACTAGAGTTGACGCTTCTTACATTGATGACCTATATGATATTTTTCATCGCACGAAAAGCAAAGACCCTTAGCTCTTTTCTCATCAAAGTCCTTACTGCTGAAGCGTCTCTGATTTTTCGATGGCCCCCCCACCGACGAGGGTGATCGCAGTGACGGAGTGGGAGTGGGCAGTATCCCATCCGACGATGACCGACGCATGATAGTTGTAGGCTGCGATGCACGTGTTCCCTGCAAGGCCTTGCTATATTCGTTGCTCCCCCTCATTAACGCTCCTTGTTTCCCTGCTATCCCCCCCGTGGAGCTCAGAATCGCCTCCTGTTTCCTGGCTAGTGTATAAGCTTGATGTAATGAATGGGGCTCGTGCAGTTTCACGGTCACCCCTATTTCTAGTTTCAACCCTTTAACAAAGAACCCCACTAGATATTCTTCGGACAACGACAACCTATTGGAGTGGTGGTCGAACTGCGCGCAGTACTCCAACACCGACCCTTATTGTCTCAACTCCTTGAAATCCCCGACAGGATCGTCGAACATTTCCGCATCGAACCTCTGTTTCAATGCCTTCATGAACTCTTCCCACCCCACTACTTCTGCAACGTGACGATTCCTCACGTACAGCCTATATCACTCCTGGGCCTTCTTGTCCATGTGTAGGATAGCTACACTCACCTTTGCGCTCTTCGGGGTCTGGTCGAGCGTGAAGTATTGCTCGCACCTATATAACCACATTTTAACGTTCTCTCCGTCGAAGAGCGGAAACTCAATCCTGCTCATCCTTGTGAAAGAACTCCCTTCACGCTCTTGCGCCACTGAACTTCCTTGTGGTATAGTTTCGGCTGTGCCTGCGTCATTTGACTTCTGAAGACTTTGTAAGAGGAGAGCTCTTAATTCCGACATATCCCTTTCCACCTTCTCCGTTCTATTCTAGATCTCGACAAACATCCTTTCCATCAAGGTTTTCAAACTCTCTTCCATTCTTTGAAGTTCCGCTCTCCTAGTGCTTTCGGCCATGATTGACGTTCACAGAATCGATTCTCTGATACCAATTTGTTAGGGAAATAAAGGATCCTAATGGAATTAACATACGTAGGTTGAGGAATTTGTCAAAAGAACGCACACTGAGGAGAGAGAAAGAGAGAGAGAAATACACAGAATCAGAAGGAGGACATAGATTCATTCATTGGCAGAATGATTATATGAGACACACTCAATTGCATGCCGTTGGAGTCACACACAATTGGTTTAAATCCCACTACCACATTCCTCTACAACCCACCCTACACTAGTACTATAGTTCTGTTGTTTAATGAAACGTTGCGTATTGCCTCTCCGTCTTCGTCCTTAACGTCTGTTCCCTATCTTATTTCCACGTCATCTTCTCCGATCATTCGATAACAGGTTGTGCATAGTCATCATCCCCGGGAATAGGTGATGAAAATTTGGACACATGACATCTCGCTATCTAACAACGTATCCTGGACATTCAAATTGATCCCGAAAAATTGTTCCTTTTAGACTTTTGTTTCACCTTTTGGGAGGGAAGGAAGAGCTGGCGTTAAGCCTTTGTTTGGATCCTTATTTGCACAAGGTAAAGGAAAGAGAATATTGAGGAGAAAAGAGAAAAGAATGGAAGAGAAATGAGATTTCCTTTCCTCTGTTTGTTTTCTTAATTTATTAAAGGAGGACATTGAAACTTATATTGGACAAAAGAATTTTTTGAGACCTTTATACCTTTAATTATGGAACTTCTGGGATTCTCTTGTCTTCGATTTTCCTCTTTTCCACCAATTTGAGGGGAAATATATTTGAACCAAATTTTTCTTAGTTTCTTCTCTATTCTCTCACTTTTTCTTTACTTTTTTTTGTCCAAACGGTAGAAACTAAAGAAAATTCAATTCTCTTCTTTTTTTTTTCTCGTGCTTTCATTCAATCCATACGTGTTTGGTGGTTTGGTTGGATGGTTTGTGAAGTTTGGAACTGGGCTTTAAAACAGATTGAGAACAAAGGACAGGTGGTTCGGTATTTATGACCCCATTTGTGTGCTGTGTAAGTTAGTCAATGAAAGTCGAAATCATTTGTTTTATGAATGCGTATATACCAAAGCAGTGTGGAATCGAATCTTATCTATGTTAGGCTTCCTTGACTATATTTATGACTGGAATGAGGTTCTAGATGCGGTTATTAGAGCTGACAGAAGGCAAAACTGTGTTACACTGAGGACCTCTTTTCAGATGGTTATCTATCACATCTGGCAGGAGCGAAATGGGCGCATTTACAAGCAAATGGAACTGCATAAATATCAGTTGACTGACTGCATTATTAATCAGATTAGAGAGGCCCTAATTGGACATGGGAAGCAAGATCAGATTTGTTTGGCAATGAGACAGCGTTGGTGTATCTAATCGTAGTTGGAGGCTGTAATTTGTGCACTGTTTACTCTTGAAGTTCATGTGATGTTGGCACACTTGTGATAGTGGCCTGGACGGCCTTTTTCTTCTTTGTCTTACTTGTCTAGGTTTGTTATTCTTTGTACATTATTCTCAATGTTCCTTTGTTAATTTAAAGTATCTTAAAATTCCAAAAAAAAAAAGTTTGGAATTGGGCTGGGGTAAAACATTTCATGTTGTGCCAATTTATATGTAATATATATATAGCCAAGTAAGTAAACATGGGCTTAGCTTGGACACTGGTCGGTAGAGAGGAGAATTCAAAAATAAGGGAACGCAACTTTGCTCGTCTTGTCTCTGACAGAACCGGAAATGGAGAATCAAAGCAGGGAAGCAGCAGAAGAGAAGGAAGGAGAGCATATGGAAACTACAGATTACTACTTCGATAGGATTGGGAAATCAATACCCATATCTTCGCTCTTCGACACCCAAAACCCTCCCTCTTGTCCTGTGGCGGTTTCCCAACATCACCGCCTCATCTTTCTCGCCCTCTCCGACGGTGCTTATTTACTTCACGCACTCCCTTTCATTTTTTTGTTAGTTAATGCTTTTATTGCTTGATGATGCGTTACTAAATGTCGTTAATTATTCCTGGGTTTAGGGTTTATTGGTGCGAGGATTAAGGATGTGATAGATGCGTCGGAGGAGTTTAAGTCTGATAATAAGGGAAAGGCATCTTCTTGTTCATCAATACATGATTTAAGCGTGTTTCATGTTCCCATTGGCAATGTTCGCATCCTCGCTCTCTCTAGTGACTCTTCCACTTTAGCTGTTGCTACTGATACTGGTCGCATTTGTTTCTTTAGCCTCTCTTCCCTTCTTATGCTTAACAATGATAATAACGATACTGACCTAAAAAAGCCTTCTTCGGAATGCTCCCTCAACCATCCAAATTCTGTCATCAAGGACTTTCTGTGGCCAAGAAAGAGTTCGGACTCTTCTTATCTTGTTCTTTCTGACAATGGGAAGCTATATCATGGTTCTCTTGGTTCTTCTCTTCAACATGTTCTTGACTCTGTCGACGCTGGTATTTTTCATCAGGCCTTTTTTTTAAAAAATTTTTCTACACTACACACTCTTTGATTCATATAACTTCTTTACTTTTTCCTGCCTTCGTCTTTTGAAGTTGATTGGAGTGTTAAAGGAGCCCTCATTGCCGTTGCCAGAGGCAATGCTCTTTGCGTTTTCTCGTCCAAGTTTAAGAAAAAGTTTTCCATGTCTCTACCTATTAACTCATGGGTCGGTGGATCTGCTGATGACAATCTTGTAAAAGGTATTTCGTATATGTTTTGTGTTCTATTATTTAACTCTCACTAAAGCGTTCTTACTCTTTGCTTCTTCTTGGACAAATTCAGGAGCTTTCAAGCAAGCAAACACTCATGATGCATGCATGTCTTTCTCTTGATAGAAAGCCAATTTTACCTTTTTTACTGCTTTCTGACTTATTTCAGTACTGCTTTTTAACTAAACTGTCTCTTTATTGACCACACCAGTCGACTCTATCAGGTGGGTACGTCCTGACAGTATTGTTTTAGGATACTTTCAACAAACTGCAGAAGGAAAAGAGGAAGGTTACTTTCTTCAAGTAATCAGAAGCAAAGATGGAAAAATTGCTGATGTTAGTAATCATTACCTCAGTTCCCTTTTTTGTCTATGCTTGATTTTTTAGTGAAGTTCTTATTGCTGGTGTTTATTATCATGCAACAATTTGTTACCCATGTGCATGATTAAATTTTGGAAATGGACTTGGAGAGTGATTGATGAAAATTTCTAAGCTAATGCACTGTGAAGTAATATGAAGTATTTTGAAGTCAATGAGTATATCCTGAGAACAGCTCATCTTCATGCTTCATGACTTTAGGCATATAGATTCACCACATACTGTGATCTAAGGATCTCTTGCAAGCAATATGTTTGACAGAAGACATTTTCAATGTGGTTGTGGTATTTTTATGTAGTTAACCATACAGGTATTGACCTTATTTGGACTAGTGTTGTTGAACTAGTACTAGGAATTTAGGAATCCAATTGATGTTTTATGACACAATGCCACATCTTTTTTCATGTTACGTCACTTGTTCTGCCTTTTTTTAATCTATTAATAAATACTCATACCCAGATATCTTTCTTGAAGTTTTTGCATACAACCTCTGGTTTATTGTTCCCTATATTCCAATTCTTTTGCAGGATACTTCCAATTTGATTGTGCTATCATTTTATGATTTGTTTCCGGGTGTTATTGATGATATTTTGCCCTACGGGCATGGACCTTACTTATTGCTAAGCTATTTAGAGGAATGGTACGTGACTTAACTTCTTATTTATCATTGACCTAAATATTTCATTTTTATATTTGTAAAACCCTTATTTGTATGAAGTTGCTCTTTGAGATATATGACTCTGTTAGACCTAAAACCGAAAATTTGAAATTTTTAGACTAGCAGCTAGGTAGCCATTATGTCTATTTTAATTTGAAGTAGCTTTAATATATATGTTATTTCTTAACATGATATAAAATTTCTTCCATTGTTTTATTAACTTGAACATTTTCACAAGGCTTTGATGGCTTTAGTTTTTTTCTACGCCTTCAGAAACATGTGTTTTGAGTAGTTATTTTGTCATGGGCTTGTTATTTGCCTGTGCTCACGATTTGTATTGCGCTGGTCCTTTGCCTGAATTTAAATAGCTATTTTTTTCAATTTTCATGATAGGAGTTAATTTTTGTACTTCAAGAACGTGAGCTTTTATTTGATTTTTTTTGATAGATAACATGAAAAAAGCCTGATAGAGATCAAAAGGAGAAAAATGTTATGATTTTTCAATGGTTTTACTTTATCTTTTATGGACGACTAACAAAGGAGTTTGAATAATTTAATAAAACACCTAGAAATTGTAACATGTTGGAAAATTTTTAGTATGTTGGGGATTTAAGATTTTACAGCTGAAACGTATAAAAAAAAGAATTAATATACAAGTTATATCTTGCTCGTAGGTTATGTTTTAACTATAAATCACACCTAAGATTTGAAACAAACAAAAGTATTAGAATCACACCTAGACAATGTTTTAATATTCTATTCAGGTGTTTCAATATGCTGTTCAATTGTTTTAGCTTGTTATTTAGTTGTTTTTTCTTGTTGTTTAGTTGCTTCAGTTTGTGTTTTTTCGTCTTTCTCATCTTCTCACCATCAAAGTTAGGCTGCTGGGTTGTATTCTTTCCTAGGAGTTGTTACTTGTTGGAAACAAACATCAAGACCATCCAGTCTTTTTGAATCTGCAAAATTAATTCATCTCACTCTTGATCATTGAACAATCCCTTTAACACCCTTTAGCCACATGTTGTTGCCCGTGGGCCAAAGCTAAATCTTTTTTATGCCCTTCCCCTTCATGTAGACATTGGTGAACTTAAACTTAGATACTAAAGTTATGTAGTTTATGATTGACAGCAAAAATGCTAGTATTTCGATAAAACATGTAGATATTGTAAATCTTGGGGTGTCGACTTTTAGTGTGTTGGAATCTAAGACTTTAGGGTCAAAATTTATAAAATAAAGAATTAATAGAAATGATAGATCTAGGATTCACTCTTAAGAGTCTGTACTTAGGATTTGAAACAAACAAACTATTGGAATGACACTAACAGGTTTCTACAAATCACCTATAAATATTTAGGAATCACTCTTTAAGGATAGAGTTTCACACTTGAAAATGTAGTCTATATTGTTTCTTGAACCTCTAAAGTGTGCATGGCCCATCATGCTTTTTGATCGATGGGACCAGCAAAGAGTTCCCTTGGCCTTATTATCCCCTATTTTAGTATATTTTCCCACTGCTTTTGTTTCATCTTTCTTGAGATGTGGGTAGTGATATGGTCACACCACCAATGGCTCTGTTCTTGGCAGAAGGGGAATTCTATGTCACAAATTTTTGCTTGAGGTAACCCTGAAGGTTCCTCAAACAAAATTGGAAATTCAGCCAACAATTTATCTAGGGCTACAAAAGTCGAATGTTGACCTTGTAATAGTAATGTTACGAATACCGTATCGGATTGGGTTCTGGTATGGTATTATACCAGCATTGGTTAATACCGGGTACCATTTTGGGTAATTTTTTAAATTTATGAAATAGTTTCTGAATTTTTTTAAAAATTACAAAATAGTCCATTGTTATATTGTACAGTTGTACTGTATATTTTTAACCCTGTCTCCAAGAATTATAATAATAAATAATAATCACAATTTTAATTTAATTTATAAAATTAATTTAATAATT
>JAOQMQ010000003.1:56249-66426 GCA_027563845.1 Erythroxylum subrotundum
CTCTTCCCTAACCAGAGCAGATTGCTCCTCAGAAGGTGGTAATCCTTCTGTCACTAACTTCTCACAAATATTCTTCCCTCCCCTTCCTGCTTCTATTTCCCCCTTTTATAACCTCCCTAGTACATACGGTTATAACTAACTCCTTCTAGAATAATCCTCTTTCTCTCTCCTGAAGATCCTAACAGTATATATGTGGGTACAGAAGTTGCAAGATTTGTCCAACTTCACATCATCAAGTTGTCTGATTTCTTTTGTTGAGTTTGGCATGAATTGGAACTCAAAATTGGAAATTTGGGCTGTCATGCCAATTCTATTGTTTGTCTATTACACAGGATTGGAATTCCAATTGATCACCCAACTTTAAGGAATCTTATTTGTGACAGGATTCCAATTCTTTGGGTAAGAAAAAGGAATTACAAGTCTGGACTCGTACATTTTCATCAGTTACTGTAAATTTGTTACAATGATGTGCAATTTCAATTATAATTCCATTAGAATTGAATCAGCATTCCAAATCCATTTCCATAAGCCAAACAAATTAGTGTTTCTTGAGAAATGGTGATGAAAAGGAGAAGGGAAGAGTTTAGGATAATGTCTTGTAGGAGCTTAAACGTAGATAGAGTTACCTCCATTCTGTATGCTGCTAGTATATGAGTACACAAGTATATTTTGATCCTTGATACAATATTTTGTGCTTTCATTTCCAAATCCAGGATTTAACCAATCAGTTAATTAAATTGGAAAGGCACTTCAATAGCCTTGAACTCCAGAGGTTTGGTGAAAATGGCGAAGCTCACATGAGTGGAAGAGCTTTTCAAAGCAGATATGGGCCCTCAAGGTATTTTAAGCTTGTTACTGGTTTTGGTGAGTGCTTCATGAATGGAAGTTAGGGCCCTTGAAAACAAGTATGCGGTTTTAACATCCAAAAATTGAGTTATTGATACAATTTTACTTGGGAGCTTGTGAAAAGACAGCAAATTAATCGGTTCATTTATTTATAAATATCTCATTATGTGTTTGCAGGCATATTCAGTCTTTGCATAGTCTACATAACACGATGAGTTCACAATTGACAGCTGCTGAAAGACTATCTGAGTGTCTCGCAAAGCAGATGGCTGTGCTGAATATAGATTCGCTGATAAAACAGAAGAATGTGAAAAGAGAATTATTTGAAACAATTGGGATCCCCTATGATGCTTCTTTCTCTCCCTCAGATGCAACAACTGTTGGTGATACTTCTTCTGCGAAGAATCTTTCACTGTCTTCTAGTTCTTCTGCTAAAAATCAGTCCAGAAGAAGGCTATCAAGTGCTATGAAGAGTTCTGACCCAGAAACAAGGAGAAGAAGAAACTCACTGGATCAGGTGATCTGTGTTAATGATCTAGTTTCCTTGATAGTCGTGCGAACTACTTGGTGTGATCTCTATATATTTTCATCCACTGATGCTTGGCTGTGATGGGAACTTGTTTGGTCTGTCAATACCCATAAGTTCGTGGTCTTATGGGTGGAAAAAAACATATAAATGCCTTTACATTATTCTGGTTAAAATCATTTGTTTCACTTGTTTTCCCTAGAATCACTTAAGATTGTCTGCTAAATTCAAACAGATACTTGCAGCATGTTGAGCTAGTCTTAACACTCCCCTTCTTTAGAAAAAGAAAAAGTATACAGGATTGGGTGTTCCTGTAAACTGTGGAATCTCAATGAATTCTAGAAATATAGAAATCTAGAAACTCTAAGGATATCTCATGTTCACAAATAATTTTGTCAAACTTTTGCTTAAAATTTAAAGAAATAATTGGTTCTCCATTGTTGCAGAGTTTGGCTTGCTTTGAGCCTACAAAAACAACTGTAAAAAGGGTACTTTTGCAAGAAAATCAGAAGAAAACGCCAAGAAAACTTCAAGAATATATGGATAGGCAAGATGTCCGTTACAGCTTATCTGACGGTTCTAATGTTACCAAGCCTGAAATCCAAACATCCTCCTATTCAACCTTGTTACAATCTGGAGATGGTGAGTCATGGCTGATTGCTATTCTAAGTGTTCCCTGCTCAGTTCATTTATCTACCATGTTCATATACTTTTTCAGGAAGTGTTCAGTACAAGTTCCCAAAACAGACCACTGAGAAAAGATCAACGCTCTTTAAATGGGCTAACGAGTCCCCGTTTTCGTCTCAAGCTGCTGAGGTGAGGTCTCTCAGTTTGCCAAGTAACAATGTAGAATCACCCCCAGTTTCAAGGCAAGAATTGATGATGACATGGCAAAATCATGCTGAGCAAGCCAACAGTGTAACTGCAGATGAATCAAGATCTACTGTTTCTTCCACTGAGAACCCTCATTCTACTCTGATTCATGAGAAAAAATTTGGTTGGCAATATGAAACTAGCCCAGGGCAAAAACTCTCACCAGCCAACTTATTACATGAAAAGACGTTCTTGTTGAAGTCAAGTGAAGTGCCAAATGCCAGTATGAATAAAGGGTCCGTGGTTACAAATTCAGTGCCCTACTATCCAAAGCATGGATTTGATACAGAAAGTTTGGTGCCTACATGTGATAGTAAAAAGAATGACCCCAGATTCCTTTCACTGCCAATTGACACTGCAGCTGTTAATTCTGTTGCTCATCCTGCTCATACTGTATCAGAAGTGGCTTCCCCATTCCATGTTGGCATGAGCACACATGGTGAAGAAGTATCCTCTTCTCCAGCATTCTCAGTCCCTTTTTCAGTTTCATCATCTTCAACGTTTGATTCATCATTGAAAAGCTTACCTACGTCATTGACTGCATCCTCAATGGCACCAACCTTAGCTGCTGCAGTGCCATTTGGCATGTCTGCCAGTGTCAAAGCCAATATTGACAAACAAGCAGGCTCTTTGACAACATCCAATTCAGTTTCTCTCCCTACTTCCTTCTCTCTCGAGGCCTCTAAAGCGCAGTTATCAGTGTTAGCTAAACCCACAATTTTTGATTTTGCAAATGACGTTACGGCTACTGCAAGCAAACCTCCACCTTCTGTTAACTATTCTTCACCTTCAACATTAGAGTCTCCTAAATCAGAAGTACAGAACATATTCAAAGCTCCACTTTCAGTGCCTTTGAGGACAGAGCTTAACCCACCTTTGGAAAAGGCTCCGCCTTCTCTTGCAGTCACTTCAGTATCAGATGCCCCTAAGACGGAGGTTCAACCTCCTAAAGGTGAAATTGATTCTCAAAAAAATATGGATGAGGCTACAGCAGTAGCATCTCTGCAGCCCAAGCCTCCGGCATTAGATTTAAAGGTTAAGTCTTCAATCCCTATAAATGAGATTTCAACTGGGTTTATATCTGGGAGCCAATCCAGTTTGAACATTATAGCAAGTTCAACATCTAATGTAACAATGGCTGGTCAACCTCAACAAACATCTGTGGCTCATACTCCTTTCACGGCAATACTCACAACTTCAAATCCTAATGTTAGTGGAAAGAATGAGAGTTTGGATGTTGCGGTTGCTGAAGAAGATGAGATGGAGGAGGAGGCTCCTGAATCTGGCAACACAGGAGAGCTTAGTTTGGGAAGTCTTGGAGGATTTGGGATTGGTTCAACTCCTAGCACAGCTGCTCCTAGAGGAAATCCATTTGGTGGTTCATTCAATACAGGAACAAGTCAAACAAGCTCTGCATTCTCAATGACAGCGCCAAGTGGAGAGCTGTTTCGGCCGGCATCTTTTAGCTTTCAACCTCCACAGCCTTCCCAGTTGCCTCCACAAAATAATCTAGGTGCCTTCTCTGGTGGCCTTAACACTGGAACAGCTGCTACAGCTCCAAATCAAGGTGGATTTGGGCAACCAGCACAAATTGGATCAGGACAGCAAGCATTAGGATCTGTTCTTGGTGCTTTTGGTCAGTCGAGGCAACTTGGTCCTGGGTTCTCAGCAAATGGTCTAAGTTCTGCTGGTGGTTTTACTGGTGGCTTTGCTAGTACTAGCTCACAGGGTGGTTTTCCAAATGCTACTTCAGGTGGTGGGGGATTTGCCGCTGTGGCTTCAGGGGGTGGGGGATTTGCTGGAGCAGCATCAGCGGGTAGGGTATTTGGTGATGTAGGTTCTGCTAATATTGGTTTTGCAGCGGCTGCTTCTGGTCGTGGATTTGCAGCAGCAGGTAAAGTCACTGTCTTTTTTCTTCACTGGAACAAACTACGAATACATTTTACTGATTCTGTAATAAAACATGTAGGTGGTTTCGGCAGCCAACAAGGAGGCGGTGGCTTCTCTGCTTTTGGTAGCAGCGGACAAGGAGGAAATGTGGGTTTCTCAACTTTTGGCAGTAATACAGGAGGAAGTGGAAAACCACCAGAGCTCTTCACGCAAATGAGAAAATAGAGGAATTTGAAGTGAATTGTATGGAGGATAAGGATATATTGAGAATCTTTCTTTCTTTTTTTTCATGACTATAGTAAAACTATGTACAGCTTCAAAAGAAGGATTCCATGATAGAATCCAAATTTACCCACTATAATAGTTAAATCACAAACCAATTAAACTATATAGACAAAAATTGGATTTAGAGCCTCCATATTGACCGCATTCGAGTTGAGATTTTGTGTTACTTCCTTGGCTAGCTCTAATCCCATCGATTATATTATCCGCTAGTTGATACTTGCAAGTTTGCTCTCCTCAGTGTATCCGTCTATGCCTTTCCTTCCATAAGCTGTAAATAGTATACGTAAAAACAGAACTGAAGAGGATTCCAACATCCTTCCGTAAGTTGGAGACTCTAATAACCCAGGCTAGTGTATCGTCCCAATCATACGTGCAATTCATGGAGCAGTTGACTCCATATAGTCTAGGAATAAATGCACATAAAGAATAAATGATTCTTATCTTGACAATCGACACAGTTCACAAATAGGATTAAAGCTCCCATCCTACTTAATCTGATTTTGATAGCTAGCCATGCAAATAGAAGATTTGGGGCTGACACTACACTTTCAGAGTAGTTTATACCAAGGAACATGTGGAGTTTCAACTTGTAGACTGATGTAGCAGGATTTATTAATGAAAATGCCCTTGGGATGTGGCTTCCAAAGGATTGAATCAGTAGTACTATTGGAATGAAGGCTCGGAAGATATTGATATAATGTATTAAAATTTTCCAAATTACAGCCCTTCTGAAATGAGAGAAGAGACCTTGGTATTTAATGGAATTCTATTCCATAGATATGCTAGCTCAGGTCGTCAAATTAACAGACTGAAATCTTTCCAATTATCATACCATACCTAGATTTCATTGCCACTATCAAATCGGTAGAAGATATGAGAATAGACGAATTCTCTGATTTTCAACATATGAGTAAGAATCGATGAACAGCTTCTTTTGATTGGTATTTGCCAAAAATTCTGCGCTAAAAGGTATGTTTCATAGATCCATTTAATCCATAATGAAGTTTTATCAGTAAATATCCTCCAAACTTTCTTGCAAAGTTCCTTTTGCATAATCGTGGTTGAGACGATGCCTAAGCCTCCACTTTTCTTTGGAATGGTTACATCATCCCATTTCACTTTTGCTATCTTGGCATTCTCAAGAGTTCCCGACCAGAGAAATGCTTTAACAGTTCTATTAAGCTCCTTTATCACCCTTTTAGGAAGTATCAAATGACTAGTCCAATGGATGTGAAGATTGCTAAGTATTGATATAATCAGAGTAACTCTAGCAGCTATGGAGAGAAATTTGTTTTGCCAAGCTAGAATTTTGCTCTGTATCTTTCCAAAAGAGGGATGCAATCAGAATATGTAAGTTTGACATGAGTTATGGGAACTCCCAAATATTTGAAGGGAGGAGTATGAAGCTCCATGCCAAGCTTACTACCAATCTCCTTAAAGTTTTGAACATCTGAGGTACAATATATGCAACTTTTCTGGAAATTAACAGTCAAACCTGACCAGTTAGAGAACTGTGACAATATCTATGGGCGGAAGGTCTGAGCTGTTAATTAAATGATATCAGAACCGATTCTCGACAAGTTGTGCTAGCAAGGACGCTGGGCCCTAAGGAGGGTGAATTATGAGATCCTACATCAATTGGAGAGGAGAACGAAATACGCCTTATAAGGGTACGAATACCTCTTCTCTATAGATGTGTTTTTCCAGATATAGGAAGAGCAAAACCATGAAGGCCTTGACCCAATGAACAACCCAAAATAGACAATATATATGGGCGGATGATCTGAGCTGTTAGTGACCCAGAGAGTTCCATAACGTATTTCTTTGAAAAAGGAAATTGGAAGCATATATAATGGAGATATGTTATAATGTAACTTGATTTAGTGCTATTGAAAAGTTTAAGTTGTATTGTAATGTAGTAGGTATAGATTACTTGTATTAGGAGATAATTCAGTATGTTCTGTCAAATCCAAGCATCCTTGTATTGTTTGAATTTGAAACAAATGTATTCTGCACTCTCAAGCCATATATGCTCTGTTTTGCAATGAAAGAAGTAGCTTATCATTATTGATCCAATCCACTTCCTCGATAGAACTCACAAGTTCATTACATGATATTCTGCATTTCTTCACATGGTATCAGAGCATTCTTAATCTTGTAAGGGACTTGTGATTTTAAAAAAATCAGAAACTTTCTACACCTCTCTCATTCTCGTAAGCTTTCACACAAAATACATACCCAATAACTTCCACACCTTTAAACATTGCACCTCCTGTTTTCAATAGCCAAAATTATCAAATTTGGGCTGTGAAGGTGAAGACATATATGAAGTCATTCGACCTTTTGGATTGTGCAGATGGTAAGGAAGTGAATCCTCTTCCTACCAATCCCACAGTAAATCAGATCAAGCATTATGCTGAAAAAACAACCAAGAAATTTCGTGCTCTTTCTTGCATTCATTAAGCTGTGGATGATGTAATCTTTACAAGGATCATGGATTGTGAATCTGCCACAAAAGCTTGGGAAAGGCTGAAGCAAGAGTTCCAAGGTAGTGACAAGACAAGGAAGAGGCAAATACTCAACCTAAGGAAAAAGTTTGAGATGCATCACATGAAGGAATCGGATAGAATCAAAGACTATGTTGACAGAGTTATGAAGACTGTCAATGAAATAAGGCTGTTGGGGGAACATGTTGAAGAGAAGAGAATTGTGGAGAAAGTCATGGTAACACTTCCAGAGAGATTTGAATCAAAAATCTCATCTTTGGAAGATAGTTGGGACATGGATAAGATCACAATCACAGAACTTGCAAATGCATTGCAAGCTGTGGAACAAAGGAAGTCTTTTTGAGAAGAGGAGAGTCAAAATGAAGGAGCATATGCAGCTACTCACAAGTTCAAGTCTTTTGGCCACAAAAATACTCACATAACAAGATGGGAAGGGAGAAAGGTGAATGGAATAGAGGAAGTTTTTAAAGGGACAAGTTTCCTCCTTGTCCTCACTGTTAAAAGACCAATCATACATCAGATTTTTGTTGGTTTAGACCAAATGTACAATGCAAGGCTTGTAAACAATTTGGTCACATGGAGAAGATTTGCAAGTCTCACCAAAAGAAGTAAGCCCGGGCTCAGTCTGCACAAGTTGCTGAAACTCCAGAGGAGCTTGAAGAAGAGCTGTTTTCTACTGTGGAGGAGATGTGTGTAGCTGCTCATTCCTCTGAAACTTGGCTTGTTGACAGTGGATGCACAAACTACATCACAGTTGATTACTCTATTTTCAAGGATCTTGATCAAAGATATGCATGCAAGGTGAAACTTGGAGATGGCAGATTGGTGAATGCCTAAGGAAAAGGTACAATTCTTGTCCAAACTCCTTCTGGAACAAGAAACATATAAGATGTTTTATATGTACCCGAAATTGACATGAATCTACTAAGTGTTGGTCAACTACTTGAGAAAGATTACAAACTATCTTTTGAAAAAAAATGTGCATCATTAGTGACTCATTAGGGACAGAAATCTTGTCTGTTACAATGAAGAGGAGTAATTTTCCTATCGAATGGCCTAATGCAGCAGCTAGAGTATATGTATGTGTTGAAGACAAAACTTATCTTTGGCAGAAAAGACTTGGACACACCAACTTCAACTCAATGAAGCAACTCAATGAATCAGAACTTGTACAAGATCTGAATCCTATAAGTGACTATTTTGGTGTGAGTGGAATCTGTCAAATGGGAAAATTAAGCAAGTCTCCATTTCCCTTGAATCAAGCTTCAAGAGCAAACAACAAACTCCAGCTGGTGCATCCGGATGTGTGTGGCCCAATGAGTGTTGCCACAATCAACTCCAACAGGTACTTCCTTCTATTTATAGATGATTTCTCAAGGTATTGTTGGGTTTATTTTCTTAAACAGAAAAGTGAAGTGCTGGAATGCTTTACAAAGTATAAAGCATTAGCTGAAAATCAATATGGCTTGTCCATCAAGACCTTAAGGACAGACAATCGGACTGAACACACATCTAATGCCTTCAAGGAATTTTTTCAAGCTACTGGAATTCTCCATCAGCTGACTATTATTTACTCCCCTCAGTAAAATGGCGTTTGTGAAAGGAAAAATAGAACCATCATGACCATGTCTCAATGCTTGCTGCTGGAGAAAATTTTGCCAAAAAACTTGTGGGCTGAAGCAGTTAACACTGATGTATATCTCCAAAATATACTTCCCACCAAAGATGTTGAAGGAAAAACACCTTTTGAGGCATGGTTTCGAACTAAACCTTCGGTTAATCATCTAAGAATTTTTGGTAGTGTATGCTACTCTCACATTCCTGAAGCAAAGAGAGACAAGCTTGATCAACGTGCAAAGATTGGAATTCTTGTTGGCTATAGTAATTCTTCTAAGGGTTACAGAATTCTGAATCCTCTTGCCAATCGAGTTCATGTGAGCAGAAGTGTGAAATTTGATGAAACTAATGTTTGGGACTAGACAAAACAATCAGTCACTTCCTCTCCACAAAATGCACTTGATGAAGGTGTTGTAAAGCAGCAGAATCAAGTTGATGAAGCTGCTGTCAGAGGAACAAGAACACTCGATGACATCTATACAAGATGTAATGTAGCATTGTATGAACCTTTAGATATCAATTAAGCATTGAATTGTGAAAATTGGAGAGCTGCAATGGAGGAGGAGCTTCGAATGATCAACAAAAATGAAACTTGGATCTTAGTTTCTAAACCTGCTGATAAGGAAGTAATTGGCCTGAAATGGATTTTCAGAGTTAAACTCAATCCGGATGAGACAATCAACAAGTTTAAAGCAAGATTGGTTGTCAAGGGGTTTGCTCAAAGGCATGGGATAGATTTCAATGAAACCTTTGCTCCAATTGCAAGGTTTGATACTATTGGAATGCTTCTCTCCATTGCTGCCCATCTTAAATGGAAAGTTTTCCAACTAGATGTCAAGTCTGCCTTTCTAAATGGCATACTTGAAGAAGAAATTTTTGTGGAACAGCCTGAGGGGTTTGTAACCGATCTTGACAAGGTTTACTTGTTGAAGAAGGCCTTGTATGGACTCAAGCAAGCTCCAAGGGCATGGTATGCAAGGATTGATGAGTATCTTTTGAATTTTGGATTTCATAAAAGTTGCAATGAAGTCACATTGTATATCAAACTTTCTAGAACTGAAACACTAGTGGTTTCAGTATATGTTGATGATCTTTTGATAATTAGAAATAACCTGAAGGCCATAAAGGATTTTAAGACTAAAATGGAGCATGTCTTCGAGATGAATGACCTAGGAATAATGTCTTATTTTCTGGGAATGGAGGTTAAGCAAGGCAGACATGGAATCTTCATTTAACAAGAAAAATATGCTCGAGGGCTGCTAAAGAATTTTAGCTTAGGAAAATGCAGATCAGTTTGTACTCCAGGAGTTTAAGGAACTAAACTAATTCCTGAGGATGGATCTGAATTGGCTAATGCTACTCTTTATAGAAGTGCAGTTGGTTCCTTGCTTTACTTGTCAATTACAAGACCTGATATTATGTTCATCACAAGTTTGCTATCTAGGTTCATGAATTTTTCTTCCGAACTTCATTTCAGGGCTATCAAAAGGGTTCTAAGGTATTTGCATGGCACTCTTGATTATGGACTGCACTATAAACAAATTGATTGTGTGAAGTTGATCAGTTTTACTGATAGTGATTGGGTTGGATCACTAACGGATATGAAGAGCACATCAAGGTATTGCTTTTCTCT
>JAOQMQ010000003.1:101129-116694 GCA_027563845.1 Erythroxylum subrotundum
ACCGAAATACCTGATTTCTTGATCTAAATCAAGGAAGAGGTCGAGGAAGAAACAACATGATAAAATGCTCATATTGTAAAAAATATAGGAGCGCTGATGATTTTTGTTGGTCTAAACTAGAAGAAGCAAACTATGTCAAAGAGGAAGAAGAAGATAATTTTCTGTTTATGGCAGTAGCTACAGCAAAACATGAGAAGAACAATTTTTGGCATATAGCCAGCATTTGTTCTCATCACATGACCGGTGATCGGTCAAAATTTAGAGAGCTGGATGAAACTATTAAATCACAAGTGCAACTTGGGGACGATAAACAGCTACAGATTGAAGGAAGAGGAACAGTCGAGATCATTGTAGGTAACCAGAAAAATATATCAAAAATGTTCATTTGGCTCCTTGTTAGGAACATAACTTGTTGAGTATCGGTCAATTAATTGAGTCTAGTTACATAGTGACATTTGATGATAGTAAGTGTATGGTGAAACACAAAACAACAGATAAAGTTCTTGCTTGTGCTCATATGTCATCAAACCGTATGTTTGCTATTGATTTTTCTGAATGTACAGAAACAACTTTGATGTCCCTTGCAAAAAGTGAACTATGACATCAATGATATGGACATTTGAACATTAAAGGCCTACAGCTACTAAGGAGCAAGCAAATGGTAAGCGATCTTCCCATCATTAAGCCACTGGGGAAGGTATGTGAAGGATGCGTGGTAGGAAAGCAAACAAGGAAATCTTTTCCAGTAGGAAAATTGAAGAGAGCTGAAGCAACACTCGAGATCATTCATGCAGACTTATGTGGTCCCGTGAGAACGGAATCACTGGCTGGAAGTAAATATTTTCTACTATTTATTGATGATTTCAGTAGGATGAGCTGGGTGTACTTCTTGAAGCACAAATCAAAAAGCTTCAGAGTGTTTTTTAAAGTTCAAGGCGCTTGTGGAGAAACAGAGCAGAAGTGTTATCAAAGTCCTTCGTACTAACTGCGAAGGTGAGTTCACTTCAAAAAAAATTAGTATTTTTTGTGAAGAGCAGGGGATAAAGAGGCAACTTACTGCCCCGTACACTTCCTAACAGAACGGTGCAGCGGAACGCAAGAATGGAACCATTGTGGAAATGGCTCGATCCATGGTCAAACAAAAGAAGATTTCATATTCGTTTTGGGTTGTAGCAGTTGTAGCGTTGTCTATATTCTTCACATCTCACCAACCAAAGCAGTGTGGGATCAAACTCCTTATGAAGCATGGAATGGAAGCAAACCATCGATAAGTCATTTAAGAGTATGTGGGTGTATTTGTTATGTCTTACTTACAACTCAAAGACAAACTCGAAAAGAAGTCACAAAAGCTTGTGTTTATTAGTTATTGCTCTCAATCAAAGGCTTACTGGGTGTATAATCCCTTAAGTAAAAAGATTACTGTTAGTCGCAATATTGTATTTGATGAGCAGGCCAGTTGGGATTGGAACGTCAAAACTAGCCAAACTCCTCAAATTGAGATTGAAGAAAGACAAATAATTCTTGAGCAAAGGGAAGATGATCAGGAAGGATCACATACTTCAACTCTAGAGAAAACAAGTTCTTCTTCATCTGAAGATTCCTCTCCCAAAAGAACAACGGAATGAGCTTAACTACGCATAAGTGAGTGTGGCAGAATTCCTTGACATTGTTTTGAAATTGAAGGAGAGGCTACTTTGCCATTTGCACTATTTGCCGAGGTCTTATCTATGTGGAATAAGCTATGGAAAAAGAAGAATGAAGAGTTGCAATGAAGGAAGAATTGACAACAATTCAGAAAAAATCAAACCTGAGAGTTAGTCGATCTACCGGAAGGTAAACATATTATAAGCTTCAAGTGGATTTTTAAGACGAAGTAGTTAACAGATGGAAGTGTCTAAAAGCATAAAGCTCGACTGGTGGTCAGAGGATTTACACAACAACAAAGAATTGATTATGAAGAAATGTTGTCTCTGATAGCACGATTTGAAATCGTGCCTATGCTTCTTGCAGTAGTTGCACAAAGACAATGGAAGATATATCAGTTTGATGTTAAATCCGCATTCCTAAACGGAGAAATGAAGGAGGAAGTGTATGAGAGTCAACCACCAAGTTTTGAGAGCAAAACCAAAAAGAACAAAGTGTTTCGCTTGCAAAAGGCTATTTACGGGCTTAAACAAGCACTGCGTGCTTGGTATAGCAATATTGACGATTTCTTCCACAGAAATGGATTTGAATGAAGTCTTTATGAGCCAACTCTATATGTGAAAAGGCAAGGTATGGATGATTTACTAATTGAGAGTCTTTATGTTGACGATATGATCTATACTAGTTCATCCTCGCAACTTATACTCAAGTTTCAAGCATTTATGAAAGAGATTTTTGACATAACCGACTTGGGAGAACTAAGATATTTTTTAGGGCTGGAGATTGTTCAAGATGAGAGTGGAATATTCATGTCACAGAAAATATGTGGAAGACACATTAAAGCGATTCAACATGTTTGAGTGCAAAGTCACTGCAACACCGATGAATATCAATGAAAAGTTGAGGTTGGAAGATGACATGGGAATGACAGATGCATGAATCTACAGAAGTTTGATTGGAAGATTAATCTATGTCACTCATTCTCGACCAGATGTGGTGTATTCTGTTGGAGTTTTATCACGTACGGTTCATGCATAGGCCAACAAGGCATCACTTTGGAGCAGCTAAGAGAGTCTTACGCTATTTGTCAGGAACTAAAAGCTATGGTATTTGGTTTCGCAAGTCAGAAAAGTTTAGTCTCAAGGGGTTCAGTGACTGGGCTGGTTCCATTGAGGATAGGAGAAGTACTTCCGGAAGCTGCTTTGTTCTTGGGAATTCTGCTCTCTTGAAGTTCCAAGAAGCAAGCAACAGTTGCTTTGTCCTCAACAGAGAATATGTGGCAGCTACTGCATCAGCTTGCCAAGTAGTTTGGTTAAGAAGAATTCTAAGTGATATAGGGCAAGTGCATTTTGAAGCTACCACTCTAATGCGTGACAACAAGTCGGCTGTAATGCTAGCCAAGAATCCAATTCATCATGGTAGAACAAAGCATATAGAGATTAAGCACCATTTTATAAGGGAGCTGATTGCCAAAGAGGAGATTAAGTTGGATCATTGTCCCACTGAAGAGCAAGTAGCCGACTTGATGACAAAATGTCTTCACTGCTTGGATTATCAACGTTTGAATGAAGGGAGAGTGTCGGAAGTTCGATTAATTCTCACGTTTATGTTTAGTTGATTAGTTAGAATAAAATCTTCTAGCTGATTTTAAGTCGTTAAGTAGAGAAGTTGAGATTTTTTAGGCTACAAATTTTCTTCTTTCTCAAGTTTACGTTACTGGTACTGTCTATAAAAGGTTGTCATCGCATTGTTTCAATAAATCATCGATCAGCAGAATCGTTTTCCTGCCTTCAGTTCAGTTCTTGTTTTCTTAAATTCTCCAACAAAAGAATGAAGATTGCATTTGGTGCTGCAAAAGGACTTGCCTTTCTTTTTCATGAAGCTGAAAAAACGTGTCATCTATCGAGATTTTAATACACCTAATATCTGTTAGACCCGGTGAGTTCACCTGAAAGAAATCAAGAAAAGAGCTTTCACTTTCTGTAAATGCAGCTTTTATGCCTAAAATAAATTATGAAAACCAAGAACAAGATTCTATCACATGATCAAGTCAATACGCAGAAATAATGTTGTAACAGACTTTCCTGCACTTTTTTTTTTTTTGTTTAAATGAGTTTTCGTATAGCGGATACAGGAGTACAATGCCAAGCTCTCCGACTTAGTGCTCGAAAAAGGTCGACCATTGAGAGATAAAACTCTGACCAGGAAGAGAACAGAACTTGGCAGACTGAGATCTTCCTTTGCTTGAAGAGAAGAAGAAGCTGCTCATCATGGTTGATCCATGGTTAGAAGGAGATTATCCCATTAAAGGAGCTTGCTTGATGGAATCTTTGGAGCCTTTACAAGTTCTTGACCAAGATCATCATTCTCCTTCCAACTACAGTGATTACTTGTGCCGTATATCAGATGCAAAAGAGAAGAAAAGTAACCATTTATGTGGCTTAGCTTACACCTACACCTTCACTGATTTTTGTTAAAAGCTCCAGTTTGATTTGCGTTAATGAGATTAGCCGTAGCTTTTGACGTGTAGTAGGCTGAGTTTTATATGTATTGAAATGTCAGACGTGGCCAGCTGCGACCTCATCCACAACGAGAGGTAGAGGTCAATCCATTTAGTTAATATCTTCTTTTTTTTTTTTTTAACAAAGGAGAAACTCAATCAAACTCTAGAATATAACACGCCGGCTGTATCACTGCGGAGCTGCTCCTGGAGGCACGCTGACGACTCCTGAAGGGTGTAGAGACCCGGTCGAAGGATGACTGCAAGATTGGCCAGGCGATCCGCACACTGGTTCCCCTCGCGGTAGACATGCTGGAAGAGTATCTCCCACGACCGCTGGAGAAGCTCCCGAATACCTGTCACCAAGAAAGAAACTCCAGTAAGCACAATGGTAGGATCAGAGAGGATATTTAGCACTTCAAGGGAGTCAACTTCGGCGATAACCCGGCGAGATCCCTTATCCCAAGCCAAAGTGAGTCCCGTATACGCACCCCAGAGTTCTGCCTCGAGAGGCGAACCTCTGCCTAGACTCTGTTGGAACCCCCACACCAGGTCTCGTTACAATCACGAATTAACCCTCCGGTGTAGATCAGGTGGCCCAAAACATGTGCACGTCAAATATCCTAAATTTATATAGCTGTAAAGAACAAAGACAAAGCGTTGATTTTTGTTTTTGAGTTAATAAAATTTGGCTGAAAGAGATTAAGGTGGCCTGTACAAACGAGAACTGTGTAAGGTGATGCGTGAGGGCGTCATTAGAGTGACGTCACTTGTACAGTTGTCTAGTCATGTCCGTGACTGCCGTCAAGTCCAACCCCTACATTATTGGCTTGATCAACCTCTCCTCAGCCATATATCCTAGGTTTTTACTTTTCTTGTCGACTCCTTTCATGGTGGTGAAGTTGAAGTGAACTGGAAAAGTTTGACTGTACGATATGATACGATCAGATACATCGTCCTTTTTTTTACTGAGAAGATAAAGGCAAGAACCAGAAAGAGAGTGGAATCCATATCCATGAACCCAGGGTACTCTTTCTCCTTTTCCTTTTTACTTACTATTCCATACAATACAAAAGGTTTCAGTATTCTTCTTCTTCTGGATAATAAATATATACTATCTCTTTTTCTTCGTCATCTTTAAGATTTAAGATTTTAGTTTCAGTATTCTTCTTCTTCTTCTTATTCTTCTTCTTCTTCTTCTTCTTCTGGATAATAAATATATACTATCTCTTTTTCTTCATCATCTTTAAGATTTAAGATTTTTCCCACTGCTACTGCTGCTACCTACCAGAGCTGGAGCTTCCATGTATGTTCTCTCCTCTCTTCTTTCTCTACCTTTTTCATGTGTATATATATAGACGTGTTGGGTCTCAAGAGTAAGACCACTCACAGTGGTTAGATATAGACGAGAACTTGGTGATTAACAGGATCCAAAACTACTTGAACAATCTTTTTCTTGCAGTTACCTTCGAAATGAGGGAAGGAGAACTTTATGATAACTAGCTGAATATATACATATGCGGTAGTCTTTGTAGATCTAGATGGATCTGTGTACAGTGTATCTTCTTCTTGACGTGACGTGCTTAGATCCTAGCTATATATATAGTTTGCTTCTCAGTCCAAACCCTTGCATCACTGACCTGCTAAAGATTCATTCATCAAAGTTGTTAAAGTTATATTGTGGCGTAAACTCATATAATGGAGGATCTGCACATACAGGGAAGGCGAGGAGGAGGAGGTGGAAACTAGGGAAGAGCATGACAGTGGCACTGCTAGATTAGTTCTACCAGAAGATGGGTATGAATGGAGGAAATATGGGCAGAAGTATATAAAAAACATTAGGAAATGGAGGTATATATGTGATATAAATATCCATTAAAGGTGGATACAGATACCAGAAGAAGATAAATAATAATTGGGATTTGTGCAGGAGCTACTTCAAGTGTCATAAGCAAAACTGTACGGCGAAAAAGAGAGTGGAGTGGTCGACGAGTGGTGAAGCTGATGATGTTCGAGTAGTTTATGATGGCATGCACAATCATTCACAAGGAACATCAAATCGCAAGCAATACGACTTGTTATCACAAGTTCTAAGAGACCAATCCACTTCTTCCTCTTCCTCACTTCCACATTCATAGTTTATTATATATACCTATATATATTAGACTTCAATATCCATTTTATCAGTTGCTTCAAAATAGAATAAATTCTAAGAGACCAATCCACTTTTTCTTCTTCTTCTTCCTCACTTCCACGTTCTATATATATAATATATATATATATATATCCTTTTGTTTTTATACAAGGGAAGAAAGACAAAACAAAACACACTCCCCTCTACCCACCATACCCTACTAATCCACAACGATCGTCGAAAGCTCCTAGAAAGTATGCATTCTTGGACTTCATAAAAAAGCTTGAGTAATTAAGTTATCAGCGCACTGTTCCCTCCTGATAGATATTTTGAATTTGCACCTTCAATACTCAGCGAATTAACCATCAGATACCTATCACCAAAGGATTATTGTTAGTCATGACTATATTTGAAGAATAAATAATGTTGATAACTCCCAGAGAATCCACTTTGACGATCACGCATTATCGATAGCTAAGCGCTCATGCCAGCGTTAGACTCGAGTGAATTCTCTAGAGCTCTTCAGCCAAAGGCGAGCCTACTCTAATATTCTAGAGAACCACCACACTATCAACCTTGGCAGTCCCAAATTAAGCTTCCAATTATAGCAAGGCTGGACCGTGTTTCACCGCACCATTAATATTTAGTTTGATCCAACCGACCATTAGTTTAGTCCAGCCCACTAAATTACCCGACAACAGACTCTGTGTCTGAAACACACAGACTTTTCATTATATGTATCCATTTTATAAGTTGCTTCAAAATAAATAAACACTCAAGCTAGATGCAATAATTTAATATATTTTTTGAATTTAGTGTCACTTTTTTTATTTTTTTTAATTTAATAATTAATCTTTTAAATTTTGTATAAATAAGGTAAAGATGTTGTTTTTATTGATATAAATTGTCTATTAAATATCGCGTAAATTGACATCCATAAATTATAGTAACAAAAATAATGTTTTGACCTAATCTATATAAAATTTGAAAAGTTAGTTATTAAATTAAAATTTTAGAAAGTTTAGCCCCAAAATTAAAAATTTTCAAAAAAAGTTAAAATACTTTTTAATTTGTTATCTCTAGCATTAATTATAGTAACGAGGTGGATTCTAATTTTTTAATAAAAATAAACAATAAAATATATCACAACACTATAGTGATTTAATTATCATATAAATCTTTACTATATTTTGTTAAAATTTTAAATTTTAATACAAAAATTATTGAATAATGAAAATTTTAATACAATGTAATGGACACAATTTTATAATAATTAAAAAATATTATGGAAAAATAAATAATAATTTTACAAATGAAAAAATCAGTAAAAATTTACTATAAGTAGAAAAATGGCATGGCCCGTAAGAGGCTATTGGGTGGAGCCTGTAAATAATTAAGGGCACAAAACAGAGCCCATATTTGCAAGCAATAACGTTCCAGAGAGTTCCATTGGGATTTAGATCAACGGTCCAATTGAACCGCTTCAAAAGCATTTGATTGGAAATACAATTAATACCATCCTCGAAACCTACTCCTGCCTCTCTTCACCTTCAGCAGGCAGCAGCAGTAATAACCCAGGCGTTATCCAAAACACCCACCCACCCTTCACTCTCCGTCGTCGTCTGCTTCTTCTTCTTCCTTTTCTAGGTAATTGTTCAACTCTGTTCATTTCTCTACTTTCTGCTTCTACTTCATCTTACGAGGATTGAATTAACTCATAAACCTTTCTCCTTTAACGCTGCCACTGTTGGTGATGATGGCGTAGATTATCACTTTTACCATTTGTGCTCTTAGGTTTATGCCTTACTCTTCACGTTTTGTTTCTGTTATTCAAGAATGATTTACTAGAAAAGCTGGCAATACCAATGTTCAATCCCTTTGAGTTTGTTTGTAAGTAACAAAAATAAGAAAAATGAAGGAAGAAGGAAACATTTAATGTCAAAATAATGCAATTAATCATGTCTCTGTTTGACGTTGTTATGTTATGTTATGTTATGTTCTGTTCTCTTACTTATGTTGCCTCGTCTGTAGTTTTTTCTTTTGTTCTTCAGCGTAAATGGCGTCAACTTTCGCTGCCATGTCTTCAGTTGGGTCCTTGGCCACTTCAAATAGAAAACTTGCAGCTCCATCAAACAAGTTGTCATCTTTGGCCTCCATTTCTGGAAGCTCTTTTGGAAGGAGGCGTAATGCTGTCCTACACAAATCACGCACTCCTAATGTTTGTGCAATGGCCAAGGAGTTACATTTCAACAAGGATGGCACTGCAATTAAGAAACTGCAAGTAAGTTAACGGGTTTGGTTGTTGTCTAACATATCAAGCATGATTTCTTGTCCTCCGGTATCTGTCAACTATTACTAACTGTTATATTTGACCTCTTTTTGTCCCAGACTGGTGTGAACAAGCTTGCAGACCTGGTTGGGGTTACACTTGGACCCAAAGGCCGAAATGTTGTACTTGAAAGCAAGTATGGCTCACCTAAGATTGTTAATGATGGTGTTACCGTTGCTAAGGAGGTAGGTTTCCTTGCTTTGCTTATTATTTCTAGTTATCTATTGAATGTACAGAAGACTATACATTCAACTATATCTATTACCCCCTAAATGCACTCTTGAATTCCTTGTGGACTTTCAACTTTTTTTGTATTGAATTGAATATTTTGGTCGACATGAAATTTTTAATTTTTTTAAACTTCCTTTATTGTTGCCTTAAGTCATCTCCTTTTTTTTTCTATGGTTTAGAGGCATGAATGTAGTGACTGATTTGGTGCAAATTCTCAGGTTGAATTGGAGGATCCAGTTGAGAACATTGGTGCTAAGTTAGTGAGACAAGCAGCTGCAAAGACAAATGACTTGGCTGGGGATGGAACTACAACATCCGTTGTGCTTGCTCAAGGCCTTATTGCAGAAGGTGTCAAGGTTTGTACGATGATTCACGCTAGTCCTTTCTACGAGGACCTTGACATATTATCGGTAATCCTAATACTGAGTTTGAATTTGAAGGTGGTAGCTGCTGGTGCAAACCCTGTGTTAATTACTAGAGGCATTGAGAAAACCTCAAAGGCTTTAGTGACTGAACTGAGGTTAATGTCAAAAGAGGTAGTGCAAATGTTCTCCTTTTCTTTTGTGTATAATGTGATTCATCACATAATTTTGTGGTTGTGTTTAATGGAAAGAAATGATCTTTAATTTTGATGATATTCCAGATTGAGGACAGTGAACTTGCAGATGTAGCTGCTGTTAGTGCAGGTAACAGCTATGAAATTGGTAATATGATAGCTGAGGCATTGAGCAAGGTGGGTCGCAAGGGAGTGGTTACCCTTGAAGAGGGGAAAAGTGCTGACAACAGCTTATATGTTGTTGAGGGGATGCAATTTGATCGCGGCTACATCTCACCTTACTTTGTAACGGATAGTGAGAAAATGGCAGTTGAATATGAGAACTGCAAGGTATGTCAGGTTCAAAATAAAATGAATTGAAGTTTATTTCTAGTCGTTGGTTCTAACTCTTTGTCTGCAGCTGCTTCTTGTTGACAAGAAAATAACAAATGCAAGAGACTTAATCAATGTATTAGAGGATGCAATCAAAAGTGGATATCCTATTGTTATAATTGCTGAGGACATTGAGCAGGAGGCCCTAGCGACTCTTGTTGTAAATAAACTAAGGGGTGCTTTGAAGATTGCAGCCCTCAAAGCTCCTGGTTTTGGAGAGAGAAAGAGTCAGTATCTTGATGACATTGCTATTCTAACTGGAGGTCAGTACAAACTTATTGCTATATCTTTCCCTTGTTTCCTGACTGGTATTTATTGCCTGCTTTTGTTTATGAGGATTGTGTGTTACCAGTGATTGATTCCCGTTCTACTTTTTTAGCTACTGATGCTGAGATGTATATTTGGCTTGATTACAGGCATTGTCATCCGAGATGAGGTGGGGCTTTCTTTGGACAAAGCTGACAAGGAGGTTTTGGGTCATGCTTCCAAAGTTGTTCTTACCAAGGATACAACTACAATTGTGGGAGATGGCAGCACCCAGGAAGCTGTAAATAAGAGAGTAGCTCAGATTAGGAACCTTATTGAGGTAGGATTATGTTGCTTTCCCTAAAATAAAATATCAAGGGCATCTATTTCTTGTTGGCCTCCATGTGTACATCACTGAATATGGTCGTGATGGTTTACTTATGATGTTTGAAATTGCAGGCTGCGGACCAGGATTACGAAAAGGAAAAACTCAATGAAAGAATTGCAAAGTTGTCTGGTGGTGTTGCTGTGATACAGGTTACTATTTTTGCATGGCAAAGTGATGTTTTTAATTGCCTCTTTTTTTTCCTAAATAAAAGTTCTTGTAATGTTGAAGGTTGGTGCACAAACTGAAACAGAACTCAAGGAAAAGAAACTTAGAGTTGAAGATGCGCTTAATGCTACAAAGGTGATCTATCTTGACACCACTAGGCTGTATTCTCACCTATCAAGGTTAAAATGAGGCAGTACTTTGTTATTAAAACCTCAATGATTTTCAGGCAGCTGTTGAGGAAGGTATTGTAGTTGGTGGTGGATGCACTTTATTGAGACTTGCTTCAAAAGTGGATGCAATCAAGGAAAGCCTCGAGAATGATGAGGAAAAGGTGATTGCTGAGAAGGATACATTGTTGTTATCAGCGCCTTCAAAGGCTGCTAACTTGTTTGGTTTTGTCCCTTCATCAATTGGAGAGTGCTTTAAATTGCTTGTTCTTGATAACAGGTTGGGGCAGACATTGTAAAGAGAGCTTTGAGTTATCCCCTCAAATTAATTGCCAAGAATGCTGGTGTTAATGGAAGTGTTGTCAGTGAGAAGGTATGTAGTCCTCTCAGTGATATAGTCAAAGATTGACTAGATTATATTGCCAGTGACCAACTTTTGAGATCTGTTTTCGGACAGGTGCTCTCAAGCGACAACCATAGGTATGGATATAATGCTGCAACTGGAAAATATGAGGATTTAATGGCTGCAGGAATCATAGACCCAACCAAGGTGAGTAAATCTAATTTAGTGATTCACACTAGAGATGGAGAATGCATGCATAGTTAGCTATTGCCCTTTTCTTCGTTGGAAGCTACGAGCAGTTGCACACAAGAAACTGGTTGTGTTTTGATATATTCGTGTGTTCCAATGATGTGGTATGGAGAGTATTCAATAGAATATGTGTAACTGATCTTCTAATTCTCTTTAGTTTTTGACAACAACAAGCTCTGAGAAGTTGCTTAATTTTTCTTTCAGGTGGTAAGATGTTGCCTGGAACATGCTTCTTCTGTAGCGAAGACTTTCCTGATGTCTGATTGTGTGGTTGTTGAGATCAAGGAGGCAGAGCCAGTACCTGCTGGCAACCCCATGGACAATTCAGGTTTGTATGGTCGAAATTTTCTTCTTATCAGAATACTGAGTTAATGTCTTATTTACTGAATTTTCTGTTTATGATTATTCTCAGGTTATGGTTACTGAGGACATTGTGCAGTAGGACAGGATATCAGGGGCTCCAATGGAAATGATTGTGTTCTGATTGGTTTCTCAAAGTTTGTATATTCGATTAAGTTGGGTAGTTGATTACTGGTGAGTAGGAAGGAACAATTGGAATGAAGATTCCAGCGAGGGTAGGGCTTGCTGGGATACGGCTATGTATTCACTGAACATCTTTCCTAGTTAAAAAAGTTATGAAAGACAAGACTGGCATACAAATTCCATTCTCATTCCTATTGTTTGTTCGTTTGTTGAATGAGTTTAAGAGGCATACAAACATAATATATAACCCTTGAGTGGATACAATTCATTCATGCTTTCAATCCAAAGATGGTCTGGATTGCTAACCATATGCAATAACACTTTCAAATACATCTGTTATCTTAACTGCAGTTCAAATGCTTCCTTCCTTGTAGAGATGGCAATTTAAGCTGGATTTTAGCAGTTGGTAAAGTGTGGACAAGCGAAAATCTAAAGACAATCTTTAAGTGAAGAGAGATCATTCAAAGGATATGTGCGGAGAGAGCCAAAATGAAGAGCGGAAGCACCAGAAAACAAACTATGTATTGTATGGGGAAATGACATTATTATAAGCACTAACTTAACAAAAGTTAGTGGTCCCATACGAATATATTATACAATATACTAGTAAAGAAGAAGAAGAAGATACCATGCATGGTGTGTGTTGGAGTTTGAGGTGATTAGTGTTTGTAGTTCGGTGTTTTATGTTTGTTTTGATCCTTTTGTTACTTGCTACTACTGCTTTACACATTACCGACTATACATACAATACAATAGTTGCGATTCTAAAGCCAATTTTGGAAGTGCCAACTTTCTCTCACTAACCTCCTCTTTCTCTCTCTTTAACAGTCCTAAATGAAATGAAATGAAATGAAAACCTCTCCTTCTCCTTCTCCTTTACGCCGCCTCTCTCACTGAACTTACCAACAACACTTTGCAGTCTCTTTGCGTTCTCTCTCTCTCTCTCTCTCTCACTTTTTTTTCTTTCTATATATATATATGTATGTATATGTATGAATGTATATTTTACCAAAAATAAGCATGCAAAACTAAGAAACAACAACCAAAATTAATATTATTCTGTAATATAAATTTACAATATTAAATCGTCCTTTTAAAAAAGTTGTAATCTTTTTCTATGTCTTTCTTCACTTTGGTCATGCCTTCTTAAGTTTCTCCCTCTAATGCTGCCACCACCATCACCTCTCTCACTGGTATGTTTGCATTTGTCATGACTTCTTAACTCTTCCCTTCTACATTGTTATCTTTTCCTTTTAGCTTAATTGGGCTTCTTTTACTTTTGCTGTTTGGTTGACGTGTATCGTCAAAATTCAATCTTCCCTTCCTTTTTTCTTCAGTTTTATGTTTTTGATCATCACGATTCTGATTTTCTGGGTTTTCTTTTTTCCGGATTACATTTGATTATTTTTCTACAATTTTTCTGATATTTGGTCTCCCGTTTCCTTTTATACGTTTTATGGGGAACGTGGAAATCTAGGAAAATGTTCTTTGCTATCGTCTGATCATTTTGATGATGGTGATCGTGGCTCTGGAGTGACTTCCGGCCGTTCTTTTCGAAAGGAAAGCTTTGTTCTCGATTGATTTTCTCGAGTAGAATCTTTTTTGGTGCTCACTGATGTTTAGATGAGTCTTTCTCTCGCATTTCTTCTTCCTTTTTTTTTTTTTTTAACTACTTGATTGCCTTTTCAGTGATTTTGTTTCCCAGTGGACTTTGAAATGACAATAGCGTTAGAGAACTATCCGCTTTTTAATGTAGTATGAAGCTATGCTGGGTGATTAACATAAACTGCCAACTTTGAGTTTGTTTCACTTACTTAATGATCATCGTTAAACAATGTGGATCCTTAATTGCATTGGCATGTCATGATCACGCTCCAAATAAAGATGGAAACTTTCTAGGTTGATATATTTTGGCTGATGGAGTTAATTACTTTGTTGCTGTTGACATTATTTTGCTAATGATGATTTCTTGTAATTTAGAATTTCGCTGCCACTGCATTGCTTTGCCTCGTAGACGTTTAACTAGCTTGGCAAAAAAAGGGAAACTTGGACACTTCCCATTTTTGTTAATGGAAGATCAAAGAAGTGAACCAGAGTGTGATGAGTTTGAGAAGCTTCTAGGAGAGATACCCAATGCCACTTCTGAGAATTCACATTTGGAAGAAGCTGGACCTAGGCGTGCATCTTTAAATGGTAGTTTGACTGCAACTGAAAAGCTTCATAGTAATGTTAGCCTCGATGACAGAGCAGTGTTAGTTAATAATGCACTAGGATCGCCCACTAAGGTGGTCCAACTGGAGGAGGAAACTTTACCTGATGACCACTTGTTAACATCTGCATTTGCTGAATTGAACTTCGGTGGTGCAAGTTCCTTGGCCAACTGTAAATCATCACCAAACCATACTGTCTTGTTGGATTCCCCGTACACAAACAGCACAAAAAAATTCCTTTCTAGTACAAACTCAGCTGTGATGATAGCTTGCCCTTTTCAATCAGCAAACAGTGTACCTCACAGTTTTGATGAATTCAACGATGCGAAAGCCAGCCACGAAAATACGATTTTGTTAAAATCGGATGCTCAAGAACTAAAGCAGATGTCTGTTAGTTATCGTCACCCTCAACCAGTCGAAAGTTTCTCAACTGCCTTACCAATAGCTCGTGGTGTGCAGGGTTTCCAGTTTCTGCCTAATCTGGCTGTCCCTGGTATTGATTATCCTTTGATGTCCGAGCAACAGCACTACTTTCCAGATTTGCAGCCTGGCATTCCTTATTTGCATGCTCAGCAGTTAAATCAACCTCATATCAGGTGCAGGAATATTAAAGACGAACAATATCACAAGATGCAGCAACAGCTTTTGTATATGCAGCAACTGCACAATCAGCGATTAGAAGCTCATCATCATATTGAAGCAACTGATGATTTTGCAACCAGCATAAGCAATCAAAGCATAAGACAATTGTCTGAGATGCCAATGTCTCAGCAATCTCAGCAACGTAATCAAGAACCATATTGGAATAGTTATGCAGCAACAAGGGGTTTAAACTTAACACCTCGTGCTGTCCATATTGTGGACAAAGTAGGAAAACAGATTTTCCCAGAGAAGATTCTTACAAGATCCCAAGGGCTGAACACAGTTAAAGCTGTGAAGCTTGATTCAACGGAAGGAAATGAGTCATTACTCCATCTCATCCAAAATGACAAGGTTCTGTCAAATGGCCATCTCTGCCACAACCTCCCTCCTCCTAATGCTGGATGCCTTCAGTTAGGTCGTTTAAGTTCATTTAACTTGTCTCCCGAAATTACAAGTCATAAAAATGGAAGTTCTTGGCCCCAGCCTCAGAAATATAACACTGTGGATGAAGTCACAGGCAAGATATATCTCATGGCCAAGGACCAGAATGGTTGCCGCTTTTTGCAAAGAAAATTTTTGGAGGGCACAACAGAAGAAATTCAAAAGATTTTCCTTGAGATAATTGATCACATCGTTGAGTTGATGGTTGACCCTTTTGGGAATTACCTAGTCCAAAAGCTACTCGAAGTATGTGACGAGGATCAGCGAATGCAGATTCTCTGTACCATCACTAGAAAACCTGGTGATCTTATCAAGATTTCATGTGACATGCACGGGTTAGTTCTCTAGCTCTGTCTCTCTCTCTTTGCAGATGCAAATGTTTGGGCACATGTCTTTGTGGACATACTTGGGAGTCGATATTTTATAGAGTTTTGGTTTAGTTATATCTGAAATGCTCTCTTAAAT